>BGNK01003391.1:58276-71393 GCA_003297005.1 Symbiodinium sp. clade A Y106 | reverse complement strand
GGATTGTCTCGTGGTTTGAGCCTGGGAGGGTGGGCCGGGGGAAAAGTTGAAAAAATGCATGTGCGATTGATTTGGTTTTGCACTTTGGAAAACTTTGCCTTGATCATTTTCTTGATGCGACACGCAGTCTGGCACGAGATTGCTCTGGTTACAGCTTGCAGTCCAGTTGATGAAGCATGGCACGTGGCCATGTTGGCACGAGAAATTTTTTGTGACCCACCCACGCCGCCCTTGTGCCTAAGGCATACTCTGTGTTTTAAGAGTGCCACTGCTTGCATGCATCTGCTTGAGTGCGCGTATTGCACTCCCACTGGGGGTAGGTGGACCGGCTGCTCATTCAGCCTGCTGCCGTAAGAGCTTCACTTGACCTTGGTGCCAAGCCCGATCCGACACGTCTAGCTTAACCTAAGCTCTTCGGGGCTGTGTGACGCTTAAAATGAAGGAGGGTTGTGCCGAGTGATTGCGATGTCATGCAAACATGTTTTTCAGTCTTCGCTGTTCAAGCTTACTTCCTTAACTCCCGCCTGTGACCTTAAACCCCTTGCCACCCTAGAGCCGTTGCCTTCTTGGTTCAAACAGCGGGACAAANCATGCAAACATGTTTTTCAGTCTTCGCTGTTCAAGCTTACTTCCTTAACTCCCGCCTGTGACCTTAAACCCCTTGCCACCCTAGAGCCGTTGCCTTCTTGGTTCAAACAGCGGGACAAAGATGAGTTTCGATGAAAAGACGGTTACAAGGATTATTCAACCGGTGACGACAGCTGTGCTAATCAGTCTGGCTGAAGGAAGAAAAGAAGCTGAAGAAGGACTGGGAAGTGCAGCAAGTGTGTGGATGAAGTGCATGTTGTGCATGTCATTGCTTATATGTGTTGCCGCCGCCATTTTTCAGATCAAGNAGAAGGACTGGGAAGTGCAGCAAGTGTGTGGATGAAGTGCATGTTGTGCATGTCATTGCTTATATGTGTTGCCGCCGCCATTTTTCAGATCAAGCCTCTGAAGGGAGGCAGCAAGGAAGGAAAGAGGAAAGAAAAAGAAGAAAAGAAGAGAAGAAGTGTGGTTAAGATGGCCACGGAAGATGAAGTGAAGATGATGATTGCCGAGAAAGCTCGGAGTGTAGACACAAAACTTCCTTGCAAGCCAACTGAGAAAAGAAGAAAAGGATCGTTTAAGCAAAGACGATATGCTGAAGGAAGTTGCGAGACTTAACGAGTTTCGCGAGAGCAAGCCTACGCCGCCGGAGAAGCCGGAAAGCGAAGCGGGCACAGACCCGTCAAGTGATGAGGATGAAAAGAGGCAAAGAAAGATGAGAAAGAGGATAAAGAGAAAAAGAAGAAAGAGAGCTCAAGCGACGGAGAAAACAGCAGCAGCGATGAAAAGGAGAAGAAAGAAGATTTTCAGAAGACGGCCGAATAGTTGCAGCAAGAGGCGGTTATGAAAGGCCGCCTGGATGACTGAGCAGAGATGAAGGAAGATGCGGAAAGCAGAAGAGCAAAAGTCCCCGAGGCAGCGAATAAAGTTGCAGAAAAGGCCGAAGAGACAAACGAAGAAGCAACAGCAGGAAAGACCGAAGAGATAGATGAAGAAGCAGCAGCAGGAAAGGCCAAAGAGACAGAAGAAGAAGCAGCAGCTGGAAAGGCCAAAGAGACAGATGAAGAAGCTGAAGAGGCCAAGGACAAGGAAGAAAGGCAGCGATTGAAAAACGAGTTTGATATCTACACGCANGAAAGGCCAAAGAGACAGATGAAGAAGCTGAAGAGGCCAAGGACAAGGAAGAAAGGCAGCGATTGAAAAACGAGTTTGATATCTACACGCAGACGATATGGCCAGTGATAACATGCGACATGAAGGAGGACCCAAGGCTGGTTGAGAGAGCGTTGCCAAGCCAGGAGATGGAAAGGCAGTTTAGCATGTTGAGAGAGGTCACGCTAAAGCCAGTATCATCTTTGCCTGATGGATACGGTTTACGTTTACGGGTCAGAGAACTCAAGGAGAAGGTGAAAGAAAGCGTGATGGAAGCTGATGAATCCTTGTCAGTTCTGAAGGATGATATGAATAAAGCTGCAAAGAAGTTCAACGATCAACAAAGCGAACTTGAAGAATATGTGAAGAAGTTGCAGAAGGAACTCCAGGAGAAGCTGGAGAAAAAGCAAAAAGCGATCAAAGAAGCGCAGGACGAGTACGAGAGCGCGAAGGCGAGTGTTGAAACGGTGGAGAGCGCAAAGATAGCTTCGGAACATTTCAGCTCACTGTTGACGAACACGGAAATATGTCTAATGGAGATGAAAGATGCGTTTCCGGAGTTGGAGAAATTATATGAGCTACCTGATGAAAGCGTGTCAAAGCAGCGGAAGGCGCTATCAAACATCATGCTAAAGATGCGGGAGAGAAAACGTGAAGACTCAGCAAGCGCGGCAGGGACGCCAACGAAAGAGGAAAAAAGGCCGCAGGCAAAAAAATGCCAGAGGATATAAAGAGAAAGCAAACTTTGAAGAATTATGAAGAAAAGCAAGAGTTGCTGAAGAAAAAGCTTGAAGAAGCAAGAGCAAGCGTCGGGCAGCAAAGGCCCAACGAGCCTGAAGGAGAGCCGAAGAAGAAGAAGGAAGAGGATAAGTCCAAGNCAAGAGTTGCTGAAGAAAAAGCTTGAAGAAGCAAGAGCAAGCGTCGGGCAGCAAAGGCCCAACGAGCCTGAAGGAGAGCCGAAGAAGAAGAAGGAAGAGGATAAGTCCAAGCGAGATTTAAGTCAGGTTAAGCCTGAATGGTTGATTGAGAAGAAAGCGAGAAGAAGTGATGAGACTTGGAGTGAAGCAGGAAGTGAAAGAAGTGGAAGGTATGAGGGGGCACCCTATGGAGTGCCAACGTGTTTTTACTGCAAGCTTTACAACAAGCAGTCAGGACACAAGGCTACGAATTGCAAGCAGATGAGAGAAGACGCCCGAGTGGCGGGTGCAAGCCAGCTACCTGATGGAGACAGTAGAATGTTCTGCTTGATATGCTACAAGTTTTTCAAGTTTGTGCGGGCGGATCGCAACCGTCCGATGATAGGATGGGGCACACGCACCTCAGACAGGTGTTGGTATGCCAGTGAGGTTGCTAAGTATGAAGAAGACGAGAAAAAGAAAAAGGAAGAAGCTGGAAAGAAGGAAGAAGCGGCAAAGAAAGCACCAAACCCAGCATGGGGTAAGGAGAGAATGATTTCGAAGAGTGGATTGAAAGATCCAGAAGCAGGTGCGCAAGTGGAAGTGAAAGATTCGGACGATGATGAAAAGATGAAAGAAAAGGAAAAGCAGGAAGCAGCTGGAAGTTCGAGAGATCCTCCGAAGAAGGACAAAAACACGTCCAAAGAGAAGAAGGAGGATAAAAAGAAGAAGGAGAAGAAAAGAAGAGCTTCGGATAGCTCTGAGGTCATCGAAGCATCCGCTAAAAGGCGGAAGGAGAAAAAGAAAGAAAAGACGAGTGATCTCGAGTAAGCGACGAGATCAAAAGACTCCGTCAAAGCAGGAGTATAAACAAGGCTTGTGAAAAGACTCCGTGCCCAGGAGTATAAACAAGAGGTTTGAAAGTGCGAGAAAGGATTGGGTTTAAACGTACCCAAAGATGAAGCCTTAAGCTTGTGAGAAGGCTGAGTGAGAAAGCGGAAACACCGCAAACAGAGTTTCTTTTGTGCTAAAAAGGACGCCGCGTAAAAGACTCCTGAAGCATACGTCAAGTACTACGAGCACTACGATGGGTTAAATCCCAGCACGCCAAGTTTTCGCCAAGGCAACAACTACCGCCAAAGGCTGAAAGGACTATCGCATCATCCGCGACATGGAAAAAGAGTGAGAGCGCATGGTTTCGTTAGGTTGGAAGTGTGACTGGTCAGTTTTACATTTTTCCATTACAGGACTGCAAAGAAGATCGACTACGACCACCACGATCAAAGGAAGAAGTGAAGGTGAAGAGAAGTGAAGTTGCTCGAAGGAGCATGGGAGAAATGAAGTGCTCGAAGGAGCGTGTGACGATGGTAAAGATTGTAGTTGAATTTTGAGATCGAATCAAGGTGAAATCACCACCTTGAGTCGAGAGGGCGTAGCAAACATTTCATTTGAAGGATAGTCCGTATTGCAAGCCTAATTTCGCATGTCTCACCACTGTGCATCCGTAGGTCCAACGGAGGCTCAAGCACAGCGGACGTAGCGGGAAAAGTAAAGTGTGTCCGTCCCGTGGTTTAAAGGGAAGTGTTGGTACAGGGTTTTAAACTTTCATGAGAGCTTACGCTGCAGCACTTCTCTCTCCCAGGTCAAGTGCTGCTCTGCTTCATCTGCCATTGCGGTCGCCCCGGCCTGCCCCCCCTTGCTACAAAGGGGGGGACTCCGAACCCGAGACAGAAATTTCTACGACCTGATTCCCAGATCTAAGCCGGTTGGCGCGGGTCAGAAAGCTCAAAAAATGTAACGAGCAAGCAAACGCAATCAGAACATGATGCACATGACCGTGCAGCTCCGAGAAATTCAAGACAGAATTTCCCAAACTAAAACCACGAACCCGAAATAATAAAGGCAATTTCGGAGAACAAAACTTGCAATAAATCACACTTTGATGGACAGGTCCACCACGCCCGCCGGAGCATTCGGCTCGAGAAGAGGCCTCTTCAATTTAGCCGTAGCAACCCCCTGTGTACAGCATTCCTTTTGGTCCCGAGTATTGGTGGATCCTATATCTGGCGGATACCGGAACGTGAAAACGGCTGGTCCGCTTGGGTGGAGGATTCAGGGTAGGAGTGCGTAAAGGGCAACCTGCGCACGATCTGGGACATAGGCTGCCACCCCCTTACGATCGCTACGTAGGAGTCTCCTCGTACTTGCTGCAGGGTACGGGTGGAACTTCGTCCTCGCTGGTTGGCCTCAGCGTAGGACCCGTCAGTAGGGAAACTACTACTCCAGGTACAACACTGCAAACCAGGACTACCACTTGTGCATATACCACTTTGTCTTCGTCTACTAGCCTGAGTTCTCGGATTCGGTTGGCAGGCACATTTTTTACGATCCAGTACTTCCCACACTCCTGAAGCCTCCGCCAGCGGTGGCCTAGTCCCGGTTCGGCACAGTGGGTGATCGTAGCCTTCACTCCAGGCCAGTTTGCATAGATTACCCCGGCTATAGTGGACGAGCTCCGTGCTCTTGGCTTCTCAGTGAGCTCTACCCGGGACCGGTTCCCCCTCCCTCGATCGTGTTGACTGTGCCTTCTAGTCGGTTTTTCCTGGACCTGTGTTGTGGAGCAGGGGCACCGCGTTGCAAGGCGTTTGCGCAACAGCATATACCTTCGCTTCCGGTTGACCTATTGCATGTCCAGAGCCTGGATCTTCTCGACAACCTGGTGTACGAGCGCTTGCTGGCCCTCTGCTTTGCTGGCATGCCCGCCCTTGTGCATGCTAGTCCTCCATGTGCGGAGTTCTCCAGACTGAAGTTAGGGAGAGACGGACCTCGAGCTCCCGATGAGCCATATGGCATTGATGGACTTACGGTTGAGGAGATGGCACGCTTGCCGGACAGTAAGGAGCTTGTCTTCCGCTGCGTCCAGTGCACATTGGCGGCGTATGAAGGGGGCAGCCATCGCTGCAGACTTGATCGTGTTGGCTGCCTGTGCCTTCGGCATGGATGTGCATACATGCTGGCTGTTGGCATCTTCCTACCGCCCTTTGCAGGACCTGGCAGCCGTGTGCTGCCACCCACAGGGTTCTCATCAAGAGATTGTCGGGGTCCGTGATTCTACAGGTGCATTTGTTTCCCGGTACACAGCAGAGTACCCCCAGCACTGGTAGACCACGTCACTCAGGCTTTGCCCCTGTTTGGCGGACAGAGCACCCCGAACTCACCCTCGAGCTGGACACCATGTACTCGGCGATTCCCGGCAAGCCTCTGTCGGAGACTTTCTCATGCGCTTCCCCGGACGGCAGTGGCATCTTTCGTGTGCCCAATTGGTCATCGCCTCCTCCGGGCCAACGCGATTTGTTCGGGCCTCTGCGCACGGACCTTCAGCTTTTCTTGCTTCAGATTAAGGCTCCTGCTCACCTGTCAATCCATGCTTCGGAGCAGCGCAACGAGCCACTTCTGTCGGAGGGTGAGGTTGAGCAACTGCATGCACTGGTGGCCCGGAGGACGGTTTGAACTGGGAGGCCGCACCAGGTCAGCCGTACGCCCTTTCCGCTCTGAGGCAGCTCGCCACATTCATGGATGACAAAAACAGTGAGCTCTGGACATGTCTTGAGACGGGAGTGCCCACGGAGTGCCATCAAGATATCCCAAAGAGCCACATCTTCGTGCCAAACGGTGAGGTTGATTTCTTTCTGCCCTGCCCTGCCCTGCCCTGCCCTGCCGTGAGGACAATTGGTCTGAGGCCGAGAAGGACAGCTGTTCAGGGAGTTGGTTCTCAAAGAAGTCTCCTCGGGGTGGCTCAAAAAGGTGGGCTCCTTGCAAGACGCCAAGCAGCAGTGGAATGAGCATGTTGTCGTTGGAAAGTGCAACATTGTCCACTCGGACGGGCGCAAGGCCAGACTCATGCTCCACGGTCACTCTAATGCAAATGATGCCTGCCACATCCCTGAGCGATATTCGCTTCCTTGTGAAAAGCAGAGCACGTGCAGCGGTCTTTTTCACTTGAGCCAAACGCGGAGTGCGTTCTGGTCTCTTCACAGCAAAGCTACGGCGCTACGGCTCGGCACAACAAACTAATTCCATTCTACAACACTGCTACACAGTGGAGAACTCAGCAAAAGCATGCACTGACAGGCGTGGACCTTCAAACTCCCGAGTTCAGCTTCCCAAGCTCTCTTAGTCACAGAGGCACCTTCAAAAGGCCTCTAAGCAATCTTCCGAGCTCATCATCACTCTGTCCGAGTACGAACGGAGGGCGGTAAGCACGAAGTGAGTAACACGTGACTGCTCAAGCACACCACGGTCCTACCAAGTCAAGAAGGCACTGCACAGCCACTTTAGGCATGTCCTACCAGGCACAAACAAGACAACGCAAGCTCATGCACAACATGCTGCTTCAGGAAACGTTTGAACAAAGTGAAAACTCAAAGACGTGGATAACACGCAGACGTGAGAGCCTGCAAACATCACTCCAAGACTCTCGGACACACAAGCTGGGTCCTCGGAGACCTCATATTTTCTTCCCGAGCGACGAAAAGTACCGCGGCTCCTAGGCCAACACTATACTACTATACTACTATACAAGCAAGACACTACCGATCAACAGCCTAGTTACGTTCAACCACGACCGTGGGGACTGCACCACTACGGAAGCATGACCACACCGCCAGCGGCAGTGTAGTCATGCTGTTGCACAAGTGTCAAGGCTGGGCCGTGTAGTAGAAGAAAGTGGGAGCCGACAAATTCAACGGGCATGCACGGCAAGCCACCTCGCCATTCCAATCCTCCAGGCTGCTAGACCTGGTTAGGACCAAGCATGATGCGACAGCATCTTTGCAGTGGTTACTACCAGCGCGTCGAGGAACTGTACACAGCGAGCCTAACTACAGCGCCTGTACACAACGGCCAGACTGGAGCGCATGAACACGCAAGTGCCGACACCCAACCAGTCAAGGTAGAAAGGGTTCCAGTTGTAGCAGAGTAACGCACAGCAGAGTTGCAGAAAGTACTAACAGGCCTTCTGACAGCAGCTTAACAAGGAGCCAGGCCAGTACCCTCTGAGAAACAACTACTACCGAGCAAGAGCCGACATCGATGTTGTCACAGCGGCGTACCTGAACTATGCAAAACGCAGCGGTAGACTTTGACCCCGTAACCCAAAAAAGCATGATTGCAGAAATACGGTCATCACCAGGCGACATAGATGTACAGATGTATGTCTCTCGACGTCTACACATGCATAAAAAAATATATATATATATATATCCATATTTTATTCTATATATATACATATATATATATATGGGAGCGGGTCCTTCGGCTCAGCATATATGAAAGCATATACCCTGATTTGAATTATTTGAACTATTTTTATTCCCCCGCCTATTTCAGAATTCAAACATTTCAATTCCCTGATTTTGAATTATTTGAATTGTTTGTACTCCCGGGCCCATTGGAGAATTCAAATAATTCAATTCCCTGATTTGAATTATTTGAATTATGTCCGGGCCCATTTGAGAATTCAAATAATTCAATTCCCTGATTTGAATCATTTGAATTATTTGTATTCCCGCGCCCATTTGAAAATTCAAACAGTTCAAATAATTCAATTGCCTGATTTGAATTTTTTGAATTATTTGAATTATTTGAATTATTTGTATTCTTAAATGGATCCTGGGCAAAAGGACAGCGGTCTGATTTGAATTATTTGAATTATTTGTATTCCCGGGCCCATTTGAGAATTATTTGAATTATTTGTATTCCCGCGCCCGTTTGAGAATTCAAATAATTCAAATAATCCAATTCCCTGATCTGAATTGATTGAATTATTTGTATTCCCGCGCCCATTTGAGAATTCAAATAATTCAATTTTCTGAATTGAATTGTTTGAATTATTTGTATTCTTAAATGGATCCTGGGGCCCATTTGAGAATTCAAATAAGTAAAATAATAACATTCCCTGATCTGATTTGAAGTATTTGAATTATTTGTATTCCCGCGCCCGTTTGAGAATTCAAATAATTCAATTCCCTGATTTGAATTATTTGAATTATTTTGTATTCCCGCGCCCATTTGAGAATTCAAATAATTCAAATAATTCAATTCCCTGAATTGAATTATTTGTATTCCCGCGCCCATTTGAGAATTCAACCAATTGAAATAATTCAATTCCCTGATTTGAATTATTGGAATTATTCCAATTATTTGTATTCTTAAATGGATCCTGGGCAAAAGGACAGAGGTCTGATTTGAATATTTGTATTCCCGGGCCCATTTGAGAATTCAAATAATTCAACGAATTTAATTCCGTGATTTTGAATGATTTGTATTCCCGCGCCCATTTGAGAATTCAAATATTTCTAGGGTTTAGGGTTTAGGGTTTAGCAGCTCCGGATCGAGCAGTACCATAGTAAAGTTGTCTTTAGGGTTTTGATACAACACCCACCCACCCAAAGAATCCCCTAACATTAGGAAATAAAAGTTGTTCTTCTAAATGCAGTTCATAGTTTCACATTTTCATTGTAGTCAAAGACCTTTTTGCTTCGAAGCACTGAATCCTAAAAAACCGAACCAAATTCATGCTTAAACTCTAATATGCCAGTTCGAGTCCAAAAACTGCTTTGAACAACTCCAGCCCAAAGCCTTAAGTCCTCGAAGGCCACAATCCTCCACCCTCGACTTTGCCACAATTTGGCCCTTCCCAGCTTTGCAGAACCTCCCGCAGCCATGTCATGAGTTGGATTTTAGAAATAGTCTGAGGGGTAAGGGCCCACCCCTCTCCCAGATGCCGAGGCAGGGCGGAGCTGAGGTCCAGTGTGCAGCTGCAAAAGTGTAATTTTCCACTGACATGAAGACTTCGGAACGTGCACACCGAAGTCGGATCCAGCGGTAGTTTCCGGCCATTCCCGGCCCCAGGTTGCCTTGGTAAGTGACTGCTGGCCGAATGTAGCCTTAAGAATGCCGCACTGTGGCAATTCCTTACATCTTCAGTGTTGAGGCGGGACAAAACGCAAAGCTTTCGCACAAATGTTGCCTGCAGGGATTTGCTGCACCTACGACGCCGATAGAGGCCATGTGAGCAGTTCCTTGACGTCTAGTTACCTGCGAAGTTTTTTCAGCTCAGTGAAGAGGAAACTCTTCTCTCAGTCCCATTGAATGATGCACGTGTTGCAGTTCTGTAGTTTCCAGATCAAGTTGAGGCACCTTTTCAAGCTTCTGCGGCTTCCGCTATGGCAGCCAATCCAAGAGCTCCCTCTAGCCGCAGGTCGTCGTCAAGACTCCTTGCAGCAATTGCCATGGCAGGAATTGCCGTCGTCNGCGGCTTCCGCTATGGCAGCCAATCCAAGAGCTCCCTCTAGCCGCAGGTCGTCGTCAAGACTCCTTGCAGCAATTGCCATGGCAGGAATTGCCGTCGTCTTTGTCTGCTCGGGGGGCACGACAAGTTTCCTCCAAGCCCCTGCGCCAACATCGCGACGATTCGCCTTGGGAGGTCTCGCCGCAGGCGCGACAGTCTCCCTGACTCGACCGGCTTGGGCAGAGGAGATCATCCGTTCGGATCCCTTTGTCGGTTCCTTGCAAANGCCAACATCGCGACGATTCGCCTTGGGAGGTCTCGCCGCAGGCGCGACAGTCTCCCTGACTCGACCGGCTTGGGCAGAGGAGATCATCCGTTCGGATCCCTTTGTCGGTTCCTTGCAAAAGCCTGGACAAGCCTGGCCTGGCGGACAGTGCAAAGCGGATGTTACGAACGTTCAGGACAAATGGAAGGCAGCCATCTTAAGCATCTCCAAAGAGTACCTGAGCAATCCAACGGGAGAGAAGTACAAGGATGTGGCAAAAGCTGCTGCAGGTGAACTCTATGGATACGACGTCGGAAACGTTCTTTTCAAGCCGACCAAGGCAAAAGAAACGCCGTTCCGAGTGTCTGCAGAAGGTGCACTGTCCTACTTCATTGGGTACGATGCCATACAGCCGGCAGGGTTCAAGGAGGATAAAGGCTTCGCTATCAANCCGACCAAGGCAAAAGAAACGCCGTTCCGAGTGTCTGCAGAAGGTGCACTGTCCTACTTCATTGGGTACGATGCCATACAGCCGGCAGGGTTCAAGGAGGATAAAGGCTTCGCTATCAATGCTGGCAAGGGCTGGAAAGAGGTGCGTTTTGAGAATAGCCAGATCAGTTGCTACGATGGTCTTGCGTTTGCCCAGGGGAATTATTTCTTCACCGATTATGACAGCAACGTTGCTAAGGTNGGTCTTGCGTTTGCCCAGGGGAATTATTTCTTCACCGATTATGACAGCAACGTTGCTAAGGTGGAGTACAGCTTTGCCTACCAGAAGATGCCCGACGGCAAGCTGAAAATCGTGCTCCACCACTCTTCGATTCCATTCTCTAGGTGAATGCTGCCAGACAGACAGCAGAGCTGTCCTGATCGACTCAAGAGCATGCCAGAGTGTGNGATGCCCGACGGCAAGCTGAAAATCGTGCTCCACCACTCTTCGATTCCATTCTCTAGGTGAATGC
Source organism: Symbiodinium sp. clade A Y106 (assembly GCA_003297005.1). Taxonomy (NCBI): domain Eukaryota; class Dinophyceae; order Suessiales; family Symbiodiniaceae; genus Symbiodinium; species Symbiodinium sp. clade A. The sequence goes on along the minus strand of BGNK01003391.1, from coordinate 60,239 downwards.
TGCCAGACAGACAGCAGAGCTGTCCTGATCGACTCAAGAGCATGCCAGAGTGTGCGCTTGCTCGGTTGGCAAACTGAGACTGGCTCTTGAAAGCTGGCCGGGCTTCCCCGGGCCAGTTTTCTCAGTAAGGGGCCTGCAGAACTGGCAACAGAAACAAAGGAACTTTATGCATTNAGCTGGCCGGGCTTCCCCGGGCCAGTTTTCTCAGTAAGGGGCCTGCAGAACTGGCAACAGAAACAAAGGAACTTTATGCATTTTTACGCTCTTATATGTCTGCATGGCCCTGCCGTACTCAGGATGATTTGAAGCTCCGTTTGAAGAGGGGACCTCTCAATATTTTCTGAACTTCTTCGGGAAGGATTGTTTCTTGTACTTCGAACCTACCTACTCTGCTACTCTGCTCTTCGTTTCTCGAAATGCCTCATGTCGCCTTCAGCCTGCAATTCCTGCGGGGCTCCTCTACCTGGCTGAAAGTAGAACCTACGCCTTGAACGCACGCCTGCACACGCCATAGACTCGACCCAAGCCAGACTGCCCCCAAAGCCCCCCAACCACCCAAACGTGCTGTGAAAGGTGATCCANCGACCCAAGCCAGACTGCCCCCAAAGCCCCCCAACCACCCAAACGTGCTGTGAAAGGTGATCCAAAGTGTTTTCATGCGAGGGAAGCGTCCCATGCCCAGAGCTTTGGTCTGTGACCTGCCATATAGCCGTAGATTTGCAAGAGGACTTGGACAGAAGGGCTGTGCTGCGCTAGTGTTTGGATACATCCCCTGGCAAGCTTCTGAGCTTTCGCACACATGTTGACTGCAGGGACTTTGCNCATATAGCCGTAGATTTGCAAGAGGACTTGGACAGAAGGGCTGTGCTGCGCTAGTGTTTGGATACATCCCCTGGCAAGCTTCTGAGCTTTCGCACACATGTTGACTGCAGGGACTTTGCTGCACCTGCGACGCCGATAGAGGCCATGTGAGCAGTTCCTTGACGTCTAGTTACCTGCGAAGTTTTTTCAGCTCAGTGAAGAGGAAACACTTCTCTCAGTCCCATTGAATGATGCACGTGTTGCAGTTCTGTAGTTTCCAGCTCAAGTTCAGGCACCTTTTCAAGCTTCCGCGGCTTCCGCTATGGCAGCCAATCCAAGAGCTCCCTCTAGCCGCAGGTCGTCGTCAAGACTCCTTGCAGCAATTGCCATGGCAGGAATTGCCGTCGTCTTTGTCTGCTCGGGGGGCACNGCATGCCAGAGTGTGGGCTTGCTCGGTTGGCAAACTGAGACTGGTTTTTGAAAGCTGGCCGGGCTTCCCCGGGCCAGTGTTCTCAGTAAGGGGCCTGCAGAACCGGCAACAGAAGCAAAAGAACTTTATGCATTGTACGCTCTTATACTTCTGCATGGCCCTGCCGTAATTAGGATGATTTGCTGCTCCGTTTGAAGAGGGGACCTCTCAATATTTTCTGAACTTCTTCGGGAAGGATTGTTTCTACATGAAGCTTGGATGGATGAGACGATGAGACGAGAAGCAAAGAGGAAATGCCTCATGTCGCCTTCAGCCTGCAATTCCTGCGGGGCTCCTCTGCCTGGCTGAAAGTAGAACCTACGCCTTGAACGCACGCCTGCACACGCCATAGACTCGACCCAAGCCAGACTGCCCCCAAAGCCCCCCAACCACCCAAACGTGCTGTGAAAGGTGATCCAAAGTGTTTTCATGCGAGGGAAGCGTCCCATGGCCGAGCCCTGAGATGGGAGCGTTGTTCACACCCAGAGCTTTGGTCTGTGACCTGCCATATAGCCGTAGATTTGCAAGAGGACTTGGACAGAAGGGCTGTGCTGCGCTAGTGTTTGGATACATCCCCCTGGCAAGCTTCTGAGCTTTCGCACACATGTTGCCTGCAGGGACTTTGCTGCACCTGCGACGCCGATAGAGGCCATGTGAGCAGTTCCTTGACGTCTAGTTACCTGCGAAGTTTTT
>BGNK01003391.1:28750-46374 GCA_003297005.1 Symbiodinium sp. clade A Y106 | reverse complement strand
GCAGGGAAAGTTGCGCCAACTCCTGGCTGCTGGTAGACATGCGCTTGCAACGGGGCTGGCGCCCCGTGCCCACAGACAGTGGCACGAAGGCAGAAGTAGCTGTTCTCTGGTCACAGGAGCCTGTGCTGGTATGGCTGTCTGGGACAGAGACTGACGCGTTGGCAGGCCAGGGGCACAGGCATTTGTTAGACTCGTGCGCCCTTTGTTGGGGCCTAGAGGCTCCCAGCTGGCGAGCGTCGACAGTAGCGCTAGCGTGGCTAGCTGCCCTAGGAATGTGATCATCACGTTTCGGCGCCAGGCTCCACCGCAAGNCTCCCAGCTGGCGAGCGTCGACAGTAGCGCTAGCGTGGCTAGCTGCCCTAGGAATGTGATCATCACGTTTCGGCGCCAGGCTCCACCGCAAGGTTTGCTCCATGGCATAGATGCTACCATCTCCATAAATATGAGTCCCGCTGCTGGGACACAGCTGAGCCGGAGGCTTACTACTACTACTATCACTACTACTACTACTACCACTACTACTACTGCTACTACTAGTACTACTACTGCTACTACTAGTACTACTACTACTACTACTACTACCACTACCACTACCACTACCACTACCACTACCACTACCACTACCACTACCACTACCACTACCACTACCACTACCACTACCACTACCACTACCACTACCACTACCACTACTACCATTGAGAGTTGTTATGAGGGCTTAGAAGTTTGAGGTTGTGGGCCGTCAAAAGCAAAACCCATCTGGTGCCAGGCATGGGCCATTTAGGAGACTCTGGTCTCGCGCATCGACGAGGAAAACCTTCAAGGTTACGGTTCTCCGCTGTAATTTTTGCGCTACGCCGCCCGCCTCGGCATGCCGGAGACCACCACTGTGACAGAACTCATCGACCTGCTTCTGTAATGTGAAAGAGCAGAGCGGATGCAGAAGTGGGAGGGACGGGGGCAAGGGACGGAGGGGCAGCGCAAGGGTGAGGTGGGGGCAGGAAGGCAATGGAAAGCAGGGGGCAAGGGGGGGTCAGGGGGAGGAGGGCCGAAAAAACAGGTAAAATGAAAAAAAGCGGGTGCCAGCGGGTGCGTCCAAACTTTCGTTTCGGACCCTGAGCTAACCCTCAGGCAGACGCCTGGGCCTGTGGCCTCGGCCTGAGCCCACCGGCTTACCAGGTGCTTTGAGGGGGAGTCGATGTTCGGGGATTTCAAGCAAAGCTGACAATATGCCGTTTTACAGCCTTAAGCCATGAACCATCCAAAAACCTAACGCCCAAGTCTTAAGCCGTCCTTTCGGAACCCCTATGACAACCTTGCAGCAAGCCTATGCATCCCTTGCCATACCCTTACGAAACCCTCCAATGAAGCCCCCTCTAGAATGCTTTGAAGGCTTGAAAACGGGGCCCTACCGACCTTTGGTTAGTAGGGAATGGAAGAATGGTAGTAATAGTAGCTATAATTGTACCCCACTCCTCCATTCCCTAACCAAAGGCAAGCCAAAGAGCCTGGCAGGATTCCGTCCGAGAGGTCAAAGCTGCGGCTCTCTCGGAAGCGGGCCCGGTGCTCTGTCAGAGGCCAGGTGGCAACGACAAGACAAGGGTGTAGGTTTTAGGTTTTACGGTTTAGGGTTAGGGTTCTGAAACAGCCGTACAAGCCGGTTTGGAACATATAAGTGCTTTCTTTTGTAGGTATACACAAGGCTATGCAGCTTTGTACACAATGCATGTCTTGTTGTGTGGATGGATGGATGGATGGATGGATGGATCGCAGGTACTCTGTTTTATGCGATGTGCAGTCTTTTGGATTCTTTCTGAATTCGTGAACGGTTATTTATTGTCGAGAAGAGCCTCAGCAAAGGACACCCTTTCCTTAGTTGTAACAGGCTCGTGCTTTCACCCTCGAGGTTTGTAGTGCAGGTCTACACCACACAGGTTCAAAGGACGTGTTCTGAAGGCGAGCTCTCAACGTAGACCATCGTCGCAGACCTTGCGCTTTCTACTCGGCTTGTATTGTTGCGAGAGAGAGCCGGAGCCATGACAGCAATGTAGGACCAGCGGGAAACATTTCAGATCGTCGTCGCTTCTGCTATTACTAAGAGCATCTGTTACTGGCATTCGATGGCGAACTGTGATCTGATCTCCCAACCCTCAACCTTATGCCATAAACACCTTAAGCCCAATCAACCTTGACGGAGGTTGGTATTGCATGATGTGCCAAAGAAGCTCATCTTCGCTCGTACTGCACCTGTCTTCACCCGACAGATGGAAGAGCTGCTGGAGCGTTTGGAGAGGAGCATGTACACAGAGGCCGAGTGGGGCCGTTTGGGGTTCGGGTTTAGGGTTTAGCACAGTGTAGCATTTAGGGTGGTGTAGGGTTTTGGTTGCAGTGCAACAGTGCAGACAAGTTCGTCTCAGCCCATCCGCGCTGAAGGTGCGGGCCTTCTTGCGGGCCCCCCCGCTCTGCCACAGCTGCATCTTGGTGATCCTGCAGCTGATGTCGGCCAGCTCCCACGTGACTTAGGGGTACTTATAGAATCGTTTTGAATTTTTGGTTCCTTTAATCCCTAAGAAACAGCTAAAATTGTAATTTTTGCTAGCGGGTCTAAGTTCAGTATAGGTGATGCTGCGAACTTCATCGGGTGCCATGCCCTGGAAGGACCAGAGTTGGGCGAGCTGCTCTTGGGCAGACTGCAGCTTGTCCCATCTTCGGGGGGGATGCATCCTATAAAGGAGCCCTTTTGGGTACCATGGACCCTTTGTACCCTGAACCCTAAGCAAACCCAGATGCTACCCTGAAAAGTGGTTGTGGTTTCCTTTAGGGATGTCATGAAGGGCCAGAAGATCTGACCTTCCGCTGCCAAGGCAGGACCATGCTCTCGGACTACTTCCAACTGCGCCCCTTCTCCTGCAATCGGCTGCAGGGTGCAGGGGCATCAATGCCTCAAGCAGGAAGTACGTAGCAGCAGCGATACGCTTAGTGCTTGCACCCTCGTTCCGACAACATCCGAAACATCCCCTAAACCCTAAACCCTATACCCTAGGCCCTAAAGCCTAAACATAACCCCAGGTCCACAAGTCCTGAACACACCCAGGCACCCCAAGCCCAGCCTAGGCGCCAACCTACGCTCCGTGGTCCAAAGCGTCACGGAGGGCGACTTGAGGAAAAAACAGGCGCCCTCCAGGGACCGAAAAGGCAGTTTCCGAAAATTTGGGGGTACCGTATTTTGAGGTCCGTATAATAAGCTTCCTACTATTTGGGGCACCATGTTAGCATCCCCTATTTTCGGAAACTCCCGAAACGATAGCCCAGGAGGGCTTGTCGGGGCTGGAAATCGGGGGCCTGCTGTTGCCAGGGTGTAGGGTTTAGGGGTCAGGGTTTAGTTTAGGGTTTGGGGTTTGTTGACACGTGCCTCTTCTAAGATTCTAAGGGTTTTATAGAAAGAGGATTGCAAGGGCCTTGCAAAGGGCCTTAAAACAGAATGGTACGTCTACGAGGTTTCCATTTTGGGAGGGTTTGGGCTTGCTCTGGCCAGTTTTGTCTTGTTATTTTTGGAGACCAAAATCTGTAGGGCTAAGGGTTCTTTTTGAGGATCTTAATGCAAGTTTCCTCAATAAGGAGGGCAGATCATTTAGTGTATATACCCCTACAGTGGCAACCTGGACAAGAACTCAGTCTTTGGCGCTTGTTCCGCGGGGTGTTCTTTGCCGTGCCGAAATCATCATTGAGATTCTTTTGAGGTCATTGCGAGCGGTTGATGATGCTCAGGATGACGAGTCGAGATTCTTGGGAAGGCGTGTTGTTTCGAATTTTGCTGTCCATACTGAGCCCCCTTTAGACTCTCAACGTGCATTGATGATCATCACATCAGCAACATCGTTTCAGCGATCATCATCCACATCATTGTTAGCGTCAGCACCACCTTCACTGAAATATAACCATAAACTTTAAGTTGTTGGAATACACACAACCATCATCGCAAGAGTGCGCCTTAAACCCTGTGCCCCAAGATCCCAGATCGCCCTAAACACTCACACCGACTCACACCCTAAACCCTACCTCTCAGACCCTGAACTCTAAACGCAGCCCTAAACCACTAAACCGCCTGAGGTGAAAGCCGCAAAGGCAGGTCTTGAAGAACTCGGCGGCACGGCCGCGCCGAGCCGCCTCAGCAAGGTGAGCGTGACTCGGATCCAATGCATCTTCGCTTGTTTTCCGGTTCAGTAGTAGGAATCTTTTGATACTTAATATTTCTCTTGCCGTCATTGAAGCGATTATGATTATCGTTATGACTCTTACTTTCGTGGTTATCATTAGTACTTTAATTTTGGTTGTTATCAGCGTTAGTATTGTTGTTTTTGGAATCTCGGCGCAGGCCTGCTGTCAGATCCTGGCGCAATTTGCTTTGGAGATTCTCAAATTCCACGAAGAAGGCGGGTGGCGAAGCAAAGGAGACGCCTTCTTTGTTTTCTTGAGAGAGCCTTCTGTTCTGTTTCGGCGCTTCATGTTTCAATGCCTGGCTCTAGGTTGGGAGTCTAACAGCTTTCGAAGGTAAATCAACTAGATCGCCGGCAAGCTGCACGTCTTTGACCCGAAATAAACCCCAAACCTAAACCCTAAACAGTAGACTCCTAGAATAACAAGGCTCTCTCAGCCCTAAATCTTCCAAAGCTCTTGAACTCTAAATCTTCCCAGGCCCTGAGACCTGAACTCCCGTGCTAGGTCAAGAGTTCGTCTGGCATCCGGACGCGAACGACCCTCCGGGGAGTGTGGAGTTGCGGGATGGGGTGCCCCTGAGCGTTTATGTCGAGGCAAAGCGGGCCACAAACGAAGGCGGACAAGGGTTGCTGCAAGGGTTACTATGAGCTCTTATGAGGGCAACTATAAGGGCCACTATATCGAAAAACACCGTCATGATCTTGATCATCATCGTCATCGTCGTCGTGCATTGTCATTGTCCTCCTCCCCCACCTCACGGTCGGTATGGTCTTCCTGCTTATAATGCGATGCTGTGTACTACAATATCACATAATGTTATATACTATAGACTATAGTATACCATACCATAGTACTGAAATATCCTGCAACATAATACATATACGATATAATGATCACTCTTCATACTTCGGGCAGCGCTGGGGGGCATGATTGCACCCCCTCGACTTCACGTCTCCCTGGCCGCTCACACCCGACCCTGGAACACTAAATCCGTATGCCAAGGGAGCTCCAAGAGCCTATGCCAGAAACCTGGAGCCTAAACCCTAAACACCTAAAAAAAACTCCAGACCCTAAACAACCAAACCTTAACGATAAGGCCGCAGACCCGAAGCCACTGGGCTGTTTCAGGTTCTGATGGCCCTGCTCGCCTTGACCTCGCCCTCCTGCTGCCAGACCTGGAAAGAGCTATACGGGAGTTTGGGACTGTTTTCGAGCTGAGGGGCTCTGGCCAGACTTTTGCCTTGGAGCGTTGGTCGGGTTTCGGCTAGGACTTAGAATTCAGCAGCTGAGTTGATCGGGTAGTTCGATGGTGGGCTCTGAGACCCAGGTGTCCCCAATCGCAAGGTATGGTTTTTGGGTTTAAGGTTTTCGGGTTTGGGGCTAGCTTGTTTGGGTTTCAGGGTTTAGGGCATTGGGCTTCAGGGGAACAGGCACTTCCCTAACTTTGTTGCACGAGGGCTTTGGCCCTGGAAGCGTGCTGAATGAAGCCCGCTAACGCACGACCAGAGAACCAAAACCTAGAACCCCCCCCTCCCCCCCCGGCCGGGGATTGGGGTTTAGGGTTTCGGGCATACGGTGCAGAAGGAGAATCTGGCAATGCAGGCAAAGGGCTCTTCGAAGATTTGCAGAGGCGCCGAACCCAGGAACAACCGGCCCGGTCTCAAAGAACTACACACCCTCAGCTCCACGACCTAAGCCCTATAAACCCCGTAAGCCCTAAATAGCCCTAGAAGGCCTGAACGCCCCAAACCGCATAAACTTGAAAGCCCAATCGTGGGCAAGGATCGACCTGGATCCCGCCTTCCATGCCCTCGAGGGCTACGCCGCGGAGCAGGTTGAGGGGCTCCGCCGCGCGGCTTTTCGCAGGGGTAGTTAAGGTCCGGTTTTTGCTTTGTAATGGGGTTTATAGGATGTGTGTGTGTTGTTTTCGCAGTAGTTTTGTTTTAATATAAGGTTTTTTACAAGCGTTTCGAGGGTTTCGGCGAGGCCACGTAATTGAGGAATATACTTCTTAAATGCATAGGAAGGAACCTTTTGGAGTGCTTTGTTTTTGCCTGCAGGGATGTAAGTTATTGGGCTTCGCAAAGCTGTAGCAACCTGCCGCTCCCACACGGACGCAAAAAGCCCTAAGTAAGGCGTTGGGTTTCAGACAGTGGGATTGAGGGTTTAGGGTTTATAGGGTTTAGGCCAAGAGTCCAGGTGCGAACCAGACCCTGCAGCGAAGGTGCCTTGCAGGAGTTGGGCGGCCGCTGTCCGGAGAGAATCTTGGAAGCCGTGTGCCCGTGCTTCGGAGGCCTCGAGTGTGCCGCAACTTTTGATCTGGCCCTCGAAGATGTGGGAGTTTCCGCAAACTAGGGGTACCTTATTTTGGGGTCCTTATAATAAGGATCCTACTATCTGGGGTACTATATGAGGGTCCCTATTTTCGGAAACTCCCATGCGTGTTTCACCTGCGTCTCAGCTTGCTTGCTCCGCCTCATCAAGTTCTGTGGTCCACTTCAGGGTCCGCGCCCTTCGCATTGCACGAGTAGTCTTTTTCATGCCACCTGCGCATCTCTCTCAGATTCTATGGCCTGTTTACCTTGGCTCCGTCCTCTCTCCCTCTCTCTGTATATCTGTCTCCCCTGCTTCTCTATCTCTATCTCTATCTCTATCTCTATCTCTATCTCTCTCTCTCTCTCTCCTTTTCTTTTTCTCCTTCTCTCTCTCTCTCTTTCTTTTTTTGTCTCTCTGCTTGACATCTAGGGCAACTCCAGCCCAGTAATCGTCTAGTCCCTTTCGCTCGACTCGCCGCTACCTCCCCCAGTTTGCCCCCAGTCCCCTTCACCTGAATTGCAGTCCTTCTATCTGTCTCCTATCTGTCTCCTATTACTTTCACGTGGCTTGCTCCTCTCATATACATGATCGGCCCCCTCTCATCAATGCTCCACTTCCTTTCACGGGATCGCGCCCTCTGCAACTCGCCTGTCCTGTGCGGAGGTGTCTTTAGAAACTTGGAGAGGAGCGAGACACGCGCGAGATCAGCAAAACGTTGAGTCGTATTTTCCAGAAGAGCAAACCATGCAAGCCCTTGGAAAGGTTTCGAATAACAACAGCAAGCCGTGTGGAAGCGACGGAAAAGACAACGAAGCGTACTGCATGAAAGTATCAGGAAATTTGCGCGCAATCGAGCTGCTTGAAATTAATAAGAGAGGTGAGTGATACCATATCGAAGGGTCTACTGCGCTCGAGATAGAAAGAGGATGAAAGAGGCGCAAAACATGGAAGGAGTGGGAGTCTGAGGGGGAAGGTAACCGTCTAAACACAACTAGCGATTTGAAGGGAGTCTGAGAAGGTGTTGAAAGGGAGTCGGTGAAGCGGACTACAGACCTTGCAGGGCTAGACACAGGATATGAAACAAGACGCTGCATGAATGAGACTGTGCAGTTTTCGTGCAAAGCCTGATCTTCTCTGCAACAGTGTTGCTTCATATTTCTGCACTTCGCCAGTCATTTCTGTCGGTTTGCTGCTCGCGAGTTCTTCCTTCGAAGTCTAGCTTCCGTCTCAAAGCCCCAGAAGTCTTACACAGTTTAGACTTTAGACCACCCCCTTTGGAGCGCCTAGACCTTGACCATCCCGCAACCCCAGCCCAGTAGCAGGTGACGACAAGGTCGCCGACGAAGCCCTGAACTGCATCCGTGCGGTGCTGCAGCCCAGTGTCGCCTTGGCGGCGCAGTTTCTCTTGGCGACTCCCTCCTTCAGCCAGCCTCATGTCTGAAATAGAAGGGACGGGTACGTTAATACTTAAAATAGGGTTTTTGGGTGTATTACACTAGAATCATAATAAGGAATCCCCAACATAGTATAGGCCATTATTGAGGCCCCTGTATTGGCAGTTCCAAGCTCTGAGAGCGAATGCAGCAGAGACTCGCGGATGCGAGTTCTTGCCGAAAGCTTCGCATCTCTACACCCGAAGCGCGAAGCCCGATACACCGCTATGAACCCTGACATTTCAAGAGGCTCCCCGACCCTTAGCCCTAAACCCAAGACCTCGTCGTTAATTTTGAAAAACAGCCCTACCGCCCTAACTCCCAAACCCCACACCCCCCGCAGACCCTCGTAGAAACCACTATAGAATTCTTATACCCCTTCGTAGAATCCACCTTTTCTCAAGCGCCCTTACAGGAACCCTTATGAAACCCCAGTGGGTGTACTGTAAGGGCTTGAAGACAAAAACGAAAACCCTATTGTAGCTATTAAGGCCCCAAAATCAGAACCCTTATCAGACACGCAGAATTCCAGATAGAACCCTTGAAGGAATCCTTAACGGAGGCCTCCCTGAACCCGAAATCCTAAAGCCTACACCCGAGGCCCTAAACCCAAGAATCCTTAAAGGAACCCGAAGAGGAACCCTTAAAGAGGAACCCTTAGAGGACAGGACCCCCCAAAGGAAGCTGCCCGAGGTCCCCGCAGGCCGTCGGGGCGGCCCTCTTTCTGGGCCCCGACTCTCCGGAAGTACTGGCCGGCCTGGCGTCGGGCCTCTTGGCGAGGTGCCCCCCGGCACTTAGTTTGGGTCTTAGGGTCTATTGTTTAGAATATATGATACTATGTGATACTGTAATATGTTATATAATGTCATGTTATGGTATGCTATATTACATTACATTACAATATCTTATCTTATCTTATCTTATATTGTATTGTGTTCTATTATATTATACTATGTTGTGTTATTAAATAGTATTTTATATTACTTTATACTGTATTTCCCCTATATTATATGATACTATATTTTGTTATATGATAATATAATATTATATTACATTACATTCTGATATATTACATTATGTTCTTATATCATATTATATCATATCATATCATAATGTTGTATGTTGGTTTTTAATATACTCTGTAATAGCATATCATATTCTGTCATATTATATCATGTCATATCTAATTATGTTCTATCATGTTCTATTCTAGTCTATTCTGTTCTATTCTTTTCTGTTCTTTTCTATCATATTTTAATATATTCTATTGTATTATATGATATTTTTATTACATTAGACTACATGAAATTTATTTCAATTACGTATTATATCATGTTGTATTATATCATATGATATGATGCTATATTCGATTATACTACATTTTAGTATGTTGTATTATGTTATATTCTATCATACTGTCGTATACCACATAATGTTATATTGTTGTATGATATTCTGCGATCACTTGTTATGTTTTACTATATCATACTGTTCTATACTATATTATATCACAGTATGTCATCTCACATTTTATTATAGTACATTATATGATATGTTATTCCAAGTGTTACTAGATTGCAGTAAACTTTGTTATACCATATTGTTATATTGCAACATATTATATTTTCTATACGGGGTTATACTGTTATTCTATTTTAGATCATGTTATATTTTGCCATGTCATATTATGTAATATATATATATATATGTTTTGATCATACCATGTTATATTATATTTCAATGTATCTGTCTATCTTTCTTTCCACCCATCCACCCATCCACCCATCCATCCATCCGCCCATCCGCCCATCCACCCATCCACCCATCCACCCATCCACCCATCCACCCATCCACCCATCCACCCATCCACCCATCCACCCACNACAGACACACACACACAACCAACCAACACACACACACACACAACCAACCAACCACCCTACTACATATATATATATATACATATATGTATACATATAGACACATGTATGTATATATATATACATACATATGCTATATATATATATATGCACATACTTACACGCATATATACATGTACATGTATGTATATATGTATATGTATTTGTATATACATATATATATACATACTTATTTCTACATACACTACATGACTGAGGAACAGGAAGGCCTGCCTGGAAGCCTTCGAAGAGCTCGAGCCACGCGTGGCTCCAGCGCACGGCATCCGATGTTTGTTGGAGTCCTTGCTGTTTGGACTGTGTTAAGCGGTTTAGGGTTTACGGGTGGCTTAAGGCTTTCGGTTTGGGGTTCAGGATTCAGGTTTTAGAGTTTAAGGGCTTACGGATTTAGGGTTTCGCGGGTTATGCGACAATGCTCCATTCGAATTCTTAAGGCCCCTACATCAGAGCCCCTGGGGCAGGCCTTATGACACCTTCAACCGAACCCTTAAAGGAATCCCATCCCAATTACTAAGGTCCCCATAAACTGTAAACCCTAAACCCCTAAACCCCTAAACCCTAAACCTTCCCGAAACCCTTAAAGGAACCCTATCCTAAATACTAAGGTCTCCATATCCGCCTTAGATTTGTGATTGTCCGAGGTTCCAGAGAGAGTCGGTAGAGTCCATGGACTGTCTCCCTCAGGCGCCTTCGGGGGTTACCCTAAGGGTTTCTGTTAAGGGGAGTTTAAGGGTTCTGCAAAGGTTCCTTGAAGGGTTCCTTCAAGGGTTTCTAGGGCTGTTATACTGGCGTAGTAGGTTATTGAAGGGTTGGTTCAGGAGCCTTTTTGGGTTGTCCCTAAAAACGAGCTTGGCATTGTACGGGATTCGCGTGTCCTTAACCCATCATAGCCTATCTTGTAAGGGTCATATTCAAAATCAACGTAAACACCACACTGATCGGGACTGTACGAGATAATTGCGGTAGGTTGGTAGAGGTTTGGAGGTTTGCTTGGGGTGTTGACGACTTCCTGGAGGTTCATGGCTAGTCGGCTAGTTGTTTTCAGTGGGGTTGTATGTGGGATAGCTATCACCCATATTACAGGACTTATCACCCCACTTATAGCCCAAGAACCTCCAAGTTTGTGACAGCGTAAACCCTAAACCCTAAACTCTGGAAGCCCTAAACCCTAAACCCTAAACCAAACTCTGGAAGCCCTAAACCCTAAACCCTAAACCCTAAACCTAAACCTTAAATCCCAAAACCCCAGCAGCACTTTCACTTGCGGTCTGCTCGCATTGATTCGTCTTCGGGCCTTTCTCGCTAAGCCTTCAGCTCCAAACCCTAAACCCCAAGGCCTACGCCCTCAACTCTAAACCCTAAACCCCAAGCCCGAAGCCCTAAACCCTAAACCCGAAACCCCGAACCCTTAACCCTAAACCCTGAGCCCTAAACTCTAAGCCCTAAGCCCTCAACCAGAAGCCCCAAACCATTTAAACCCTGAGGCAGAGACAAGTAGACGAGTATGCCTCGCATACGCCATTTTCCGTAATCCGACGGTCGCCACTTTCCTGTTTCTGCCGGAGCATTACTATATCTTACTATAATACTATACTACTATACCATACTACAGTATACATGTTATAGTAGCCCCGTAATCTAAGGGTCACCCGGAAAGTGGAATCCGTTAAGTGGCATCCGTTGAACAGAATTTGGCTTTAAACCCTGAAGCTGCACCAACGAACAAGCCCTGAAGCCCCAAATCCCAAAAACTCCAGCACAGAGTGCTTCCTCGGATGCGCTTCTTCGTTCAGATCAGATTTCGTACGGAATCGGGGCGGGAAGACGGGAGGGCGGTTTATACACCCCCGAGCCCCCCTAAACCCTAAACCCTCAAATCAGCACGCAGGCTTTGGCCAGCGTCAACTCCCGGGACCACGAGGGCTTGGTGGAGGCTTGGCAACGCTGTTGCTGTGTTTGTTGCCGTCGTATATGGTAGTTTCCGAAAAGAGGGGACACCCTAAATCGTAGGATCCTCATGATAAGGACCCCCAGATAAGGTACCCTTAATTTTCGGAAGCTGCCATATTTGCGCTTCACTTAGTACTGTTTCTTTTTTGTGTAGGCAGCATGAACATGCCAGGTTCCTGCAGATCCCCACAACTGCTCGGAACGGCTGTGATCGAAGTCTTTTCGGTTTGCAGCGTCCTTTGTCGGCTTCGTTTTGCATGAGGCTCCTGGGGGTTTAAGGCAGACGGAGTCCAGCCCCTACGTGAAACCCAGTGGAGCCCGTGAGGAGTCCGGAACTCGATCCGCGGCATGGCTTCAGGGTTCTCGACTGCTTATGGATACCAAGTGAGTTAGAGTCAGGCTCGATGATTGTTGCGAACCGGGAGCCTTGACGCTTAAGCACCGGCTTGTTCTTGGTTTTTGCAGTTCTTCAGGGTCACATCCGGTGTAGAGAGTGCTTCGTACTCCCGTCTCGCCCTCGCCTGGAAATCCTCACCCTGACCCTGCCCCTCACCCTCTCAAAGAGGCCCCTTTCTCTGACCTGAGACTTCTGAACTCCTACCTGTAATCATGCAGGGAGTTCCAAAGAACACGAGAGGAAGGCACGTCGAACTTCCGGAAACACCCGGCAGCATTCATGCGAAATGGAACTTGCAGGCCCTCCTGGGCTACTTCGGCCCGCAGCAACCCGGCTGGGTGTTGACAAGGACGAGCTTCTGCGCGACCCTCGTAGCTCAAGGACAGCCTTGCCGCACTACGGCTTCTTCTCTTTGCATTCTTCTTTGCTGATATACGCTGTTTCTTAGTAGCTGCGACGGAGAGACGCTTTCAGCGACGTCCACAATTGAATACAATATTGCTGCTTCTCTATTCTTGGTGTCTTTGCTCGTGCTGGTGGTGCCGGTGACGGTCGAAGCGGTGCTGGTGTTGTTGCCCTAGAATGCCGGAACACATTATTTTCTCGAGAAATAGGAACCAGGAGAAAATTGACAATTATAGATATACACAACATTTCGGTATAAGAAGACTAAAAAGATATGAGTTCAGCAAAAGACAGATAAGTATGAACAAACTAGTGTAAACACAAAACTAAAAATAGAAGTTCAAGCATATCAATACAAATCCAAATATAAGCCATATTAAAATGAACATAAATGCAACTTGGGTACTGCCCCTCCACACCCTGTAACAGTCTATATTAAGGGTCACTGTTCGGGCTGTATGTAGCTATTCTAAAGAGATTATGCAAGTGTTACAGAGTTGGGGGGGAACCCCAAATATAAACGTACACAAATAAGCATAAATTAAGACATGAATGGAATAGACAAACAAAATCATAAACCTATATATATATATACATACAGGGAATGCTTACTAATAATTTCATCTTCTGCTTCTCTCTCTCTCTATATCTATGAACCACATCGAACTTCTATACACCAACCTACATATAACATGTCGGAGATGCAGTAGACTGCCGCCGATGAGTGCCAGAGGGAGCCCTCTCCGCTTGCGACCAGCGCTTTGCAACACGACGTTGACCATGAGCCCTCAGCCATCAAAACACGACCCGGAAACCCTAGGCCAGGCCCTAGACCCTATGGCCCTAAACGTCCGCGAGTGCTAGGAGAGGAGGAACGGTTGGTGCAGGCCCTTAGCGCGTCTCTGAGCTATGTGCATGAGCAGCTGGGCTTAGCAAGACTTCCCGAAGCCTGGTTGCCATGGTTTGGGTTCAGGTTTGGGTTCAGGTGTTCCGGGTTTTTGAGTTCAGGGACGGGATCAGCGTTTGTAGCTCTTTCGCGAAGTATCTCTCGGCTTCTAGCCCCAAGCCTCCCAAACGTCCAGCCTCAGCGAAGCCAGATCACCTAGTTATACTATTTTGGGGGCTCCTGATTATAGTTTAGACTATTTTGGGGGCTCCTGATTATAATTATAGTATCATGGGCCCCAAAACCCTACTCCAATTATTAAGGCCGCTCGAAGCCCCAAACCTCGCAGCACCCTTCAGCCCCAAAGCCACAAGACCCCTCAGGTTGCTTGTCTGAAGTCCCAAAGCCTTTTACCCCCAATTCTCTTCAACCCTACCGATCTACCATAGAGTCCATAGAGGTCTGCGCAGTTGGTAGTATAAGATAAAGGAACACCATATTCGAAGTATCAAGTCCCCTATCACAAAACCTGCTAAGCCCTTTCAGACACCCTTTCCTCAAACCCCAGTGACAAACATCAGTACACCAGTAAGGCATCAAAAACCTCTTAAAACTTATAAAGCCTCAAACCTTGATTATTAAACTCAGTTCCCCAAAACCTGCAAATCTGGATTATCAACTAACTGCCCTTTTGGAAGGAGATTAACTTTAAGACAATCCTTGTAGATCCCTTCAGAGGAACCCTAAACCCGTACTTGTAGATCCCTTTGAAGGAGCCCGTAAATCTTATAGACCCTAAACCCTAAACCCCTAAACGCTCAACCCTAAACCCTAAGTCCTAAATTCCGAAAACCCTAAACCCTAAGTCCTAAATTCCGCAAACCCTAAACCTTAAGAGATCCCTTTCAAGGCATGAGCTCTTGGAGATCTCCAGCCGCCTCCTGGGCCTGTCCCCAGCCGCCAAGCCCATGGTTGTAGAGGCTCTGGGGGTTGAGGGGTTTAGGGTTTAGGGGTTTAGGGGTTTAAGGGTTTAGGGGTTTAGGGGTTTAGGGTTTTGCAGGGTTTTGCAGGGTTTTACCTGTTGGAGTTAGGGTTGAGGATTTGGGGCTGAGGGTTTACAGTTTATTAGTGCTTCGGAGTTATAAAACATTGATGTTGAGGTTTGGTTTTTCAGGGTTTTGGGTTTATAATGAGCTTGGCATTGCGATTATTGCGAGCTGACATGAGAGGGAGCATGGAGTCTGATTTCTGGTGCCACCCGCACTGCAGAAGCTTGAGTCCGGAAGCTGCCACCTTGCAAGCTGCAAATCCATTGAAGATCCCCGGAAGCCCCCAAAGCCCCCAACGCCCTAAACCCTAAACCCTCTGCCGATTATAATTCCTGAACCTGAACATCTTGCAGCTTCAAGAAGACATTTCCTGGAGGCCTTGTGCCGCGAACTCCACCAGGCAGGCGGGTGTCAAAGGGCTCCAAGGGTGCGATGCAGGTAGGTCGGGTAATCCCAACATGAGAGTCCTTATATATGGGATCCTTCATCCTTCCTACCTTCATCCCACCTTTTGAGGCCTCCAAGGATGTGTTGGGGGCTCGTTGGTTCGAAGCGGGCGCCAGAATCCAGAGGATTCCATTGCTTTGTCTCGTAGCTTCATCATGAGGCTGCCACTGCCTGAAACAGCAACTATACTACACTGCTGTGCTGCAGGTGACCTCCATGCACCTGCGAGAAGCACTCCTTGAAGAGATTGGAAAGCTGGCTGCTCCGGACGATCCAGCCGTCCTCAACGCTCTCGTGACCTTTCTCTCGCAGTCCGCTTTGTTGCTGAAACGGCAGGGTGACTTTTCAATGCTGCGAGCTCTGAAGATCTTGAGCCAGCTGGATCAGAGCGAAACCTTCCTCCAGCGGGCCCGCCGGCACCTTCTGCGGGCTCTGGCGAGGTGTGCGACCTGCTCCTCCGGGTTCTGGGATAAGCAGATTCGGAAATGTTTGATCAAGCTGGCAAAAGAGCAGGGAGGGATCGATCAAGAAGCTTTGATCGAGCTGTGCCATGGGTTGATGTGTCAGAATGCGAAGACCAGGCGATCTTGCTGCGAGATCTGGGCGAAGGTCGAGAAGAGGGAGCCGCAACTTGCGAGAAAACTGCTGCTGGAGTTGATCGGTGGCGACGAATACGCCTGGGCGAAGCAAGCCGCGATCACTCTGCTTGACGGAGCCGAGGTGCAAAAAGCGGGTGGCTCTGAGGCTGAGCATGTCCGTGCCGCACTTCTCCGGGTTGCCGAAGACCAGAGCCTCCCTTTGCCACTGCGCTCGGAGGCCCTTGGGGCTCTCAGGCCCTTCGCACGGGACGGCGAAGGCGAAGCTGTGCGAAAGGCTGCGCTGAGCTGCACTGAGGCGTACGACACCTCGGGCTTGGTGCTGAAAGCGCTGGAGCTCTTAGCCGAGGAGCCTCCGATCCCCAAGAGCTGCCTCGAAAGAGTCCTCCGGAGTTCCGACCCGGACGTTCTGCTCTTCGCACTCTCTGCGCTTCCCGAAGGAAGCCATAGTGCATCGCTTTTGGAGCCCTTGCTGCACCACCGCTGCCTGGACGTGGCCGTGAGTTCGACTCGAGCTCTTGGCCGATTGCGGGAGGACCGGCTGTCTGCCACCGCGTTGAGCGAGGCCACCTGGGCGGTTTGCTAGTGTAGTATACCATATGGGTGGTTGTCAAAATTAAGGTCCCTTGTTGGGTACCCTAAATAATAGGTGCCGTATTCTAATAGGGACCCAAAAAGGGACCCTAATTTTGACAACCACCCACATATAATGGAATGTATTCTAGTTTATTGTTATATTCTATTTTACTGCATTATAGTATGTTACAACGGACCTCAGCCCTACTTGGAGGTTCATGAGTTAGTTGTAAGTAGGATGTATCTAAGTAGGATAACTATGCTTATAACCCATATTCAGGGATTTAGAGCCCCCTTATCATTACCCATGAACCTCTAAGTACCAACCCTAAACCCTAGACCCTAAACCCTAAATCCTAGACCCTACCCTAAACCCCACACCCTCAATCCTAAACCTTAAACCCTAGACCCTAGACCTTATAAACCCCAAATCCTAAAACCAGGTGGCTGTTGGCCCGAGACCCGGGAAGCCGTTCGAGCGGCTCGCGAGGAGGCGCTGCGAAGCCTCGAGCAAGGCGGCGACGCCGGAGAGTGACGGTTTGGAGAGTTTAGGGTTTCAGGCTTATGGTTCAGGGTTGAGGGTTCAAGAGTTTAAGTGTTTAGGGTCTAGGTGTTTAAGGGTTTAGGGTTTAGGGTTTGGGGCTTAGTCCAGAGATCAGTGGGGCCAGTCTTAAAGACTCCATGCTCCAAGCCCTCGGTTCGGGCCGGTTGCTCTGAAGGAGCACCCCGACCCGTCCCCGGCTTGAGACGTGATCCCTTCGACGTGCGGTTCCGCGTCCTGAGTTAAAGGTTTTAGCTCTCCTGCCGGTAGGGTTTCGTACTATGACTATTGCTACTCGTATAAGAAATTCATTTGATCAGAGTTTTGGGCTCGAACATAAGAGGTTTGGGGTCAAGGATATTGAGTGGCGTGCCGGTGGCAGCTGCTGGAGAGGGAACCAGGAATCGACTTCCCCATCGCTGCATGATAATATAGGGGCACTAACAATTACCTATACTATTTTGGGGGTTCCTTATTATAATTATAGTATCATGGGCCCCAAAACCCCTGGCACCAGCTCTCTCCTCTGACCGCTGAGCCCCGATGCTTGGATCCTGCCTTTTTGTAGACCCTTGCAGGCAGGTTCTAACCCTAAACCCTAAACCCTAAACCTAAACCATAAACCCTAAACGATTCTGGAGGCTTCTGTCGGTGTCAATTGCGGATCCTTCGCATTGAACCCCTAAACCGAAGCTCTGAACCCTACTATAGGGGCTTAAATAATTACCAATTCTGTTCTGGGGCTTCCTTGTTCGAATTATAGTATAACGGGCCACAAAACCCTCTTCTAATCATTGAGGCCCCTAAAGTAAACTCCAAATCTCTGAACCCGAGGCTCGACCCCACCAACACCCCTCACAACCGCCCACCCCCCAT
>BGNK01003391.1:0-28431 GCA_003297005.1 Symbiodinium sp. clade A Y106 | reverse complement strand
CCCTAAACCAAACCCTGAACCCCAAACTGACCTCTCAACCCTAACCCTGAGGCTCAAGATGGCCCAAAAGCCTTCTAAAAATAGGGTCTTTAGGCCCAAAAGCCTCAAAAATATGAGTCCTTAGAGCCACTAACTACTGAGAGGCACTCAACCCCAGAAGGATCGTTTTCTTCGGTAAGCGCGCAAAGCATACACCCGAACTGCGTGAGGTCCGCAACCCTTCGCCCTCCCGCCCCTAAGCCCAGCGCCGGCTTGAGCTCTTCAACCCTAAACCAAGCCGTGAAGAACGGCGGTTTGGGGTTGAGGGGTTTAGGGGTTTAGGGGTTTCGGGGTTTAGGGGTTTCGGGGTTTCGGGGTTTGGGGTTTAGGGGTTTAGGGTTTTAGGGGTTTAGGCTTTTTTGGTTTAGGCTCCAGGGTTCAGGGTTTTGGGCCCAAGCCCATAAGCCCTTGCCTCTAAAAGCATATGCCAGCCCCAAGACCCCTCTGGACCCCTAAACCCCGTACCCTTAAACCTCGAACCCTCCACCCCGAACCCTTAAACCGAAGCCTCAAATCCCCAACCCTATTGCAAGCCCTAAACCTTATACCCTAAACTCCCTAAACTCCCTAAACCCTAAACCCTAAAACCGAAGCCACCAGCCCTCTGCTTAGCGGCCTTTGGGCTCAAAGCGCGGCAGCTTGGCTCCCGGCGGAGGGGTTGGGCAGAGGGGCCATGCCGCTGAACAGCCTGCCCGCCTGAGCTTTTCCTGACCTTTTGCTATACGGGAGTTTCCGAAAATAGGGGACCCTAATATAGCACCCTAAATAGTTTACTATAAGGACTACCCCTAATTTTCGGAAACTCTCATACCGTAGTGCCCCAAGTGTTCACAGGATTCGAGAGATTTGTTTGAGGCTGAAGCTTGGAGTCTGGAGTTGTAGATGCTCAGGGCTTTTGTTGGGTTCAGAATTTGTTTCGGGGCAGGTTTGGCAGGTTGGGGGCTTGCGGGTCCAAGGACCGGCACATGCGGAGGAACGCCGGTGCAGTCTTCTGCTAGTGCTTGTACGTTCGTTTTCGCGACCAGCGCCGGCGACGTCGACGACGGTCGAGCGACCATCGACCAACCAGCTTCAACGGTTGTTTTTTGTTTCTATGGTGGTCCATGCAATCCTCGGCAATGGTATTGTTAACATCAGTTCTCATTTTTTGTCCTTCTCAACGCCGGCACCACCTCAGTCACCATCACCATCACCATCGCCATCGCCATCGCCATCACCATCCTCATCATCACCATCACCATCACCATGCTGACAAACATTATCGCTATGGTTCGCGTTACCGGCCAGGCAAGATTCATATGCCCTTCGCACCCGTTGAGCCGCCCAAGGGCAAGTACGAGATCCGGCCTCAGATTGCATAGGGCAGAGTCACGGATGTAAGGCTTTGGGCGGTTTGGGGTGTCGGATTTAGAGTTCAGGGGGTGTTGGACTTCATAGGCTCCGAGAGTTCAGCATTGTCTAGAAAGACTGTGTTGTGCTGGCAATGCCCACGGTGTAAGTAGGCTCTACAGGTGAGCAGTGGCGATTTCCGGTCCACTGATGATAGTAATCGCGCGATGCTCGCGGAAAGTAGTGAGTATAGTAGAATATAATCTAGCATAATCTATTATAGTCTAGTTTAATATAGTATAATATAGTATAATATAGAATATAATATAGTATAATATTGTATAGTTTTGTGTGTTCGTCCAAAGAAGCAGGACCAACAGCAAGGCCAACAGGGGTAGCGCTCGTGAAAAGTGTTGGTTGGGTCTGCACAAAGCATATGCCGAAATCATTCCTTGAATTTGATTCAAAATCCTTTAAACGCCTAAATCCCTAAACCCTAATCCCGAACCCTAGATCCCTAAACCCTGAACCCGAAACCTCTAAATCCCTAAACCCTAAGTCCCTAAACCCTCCGGGAAGGCTTCATGGGATCGGTAGCTGCAGCAGTCGAGAGTACTAAGCTAGGGGCCTCAATAATTACCTATACTATTTTGGGGGTTCCTTACTATAATTATAGTAGACTATACACCCAAACCCTATCCTTATTTTTTTTGCCCCTTTTTTTAAGCTTCACGGAAGACGTCCCGACACCTGGAGCCCGAACTCCCAATCCTTGGGGCAATCCCCTCAGCCTCAGGTCCACACAGACGATGTTGGAGTACATCAAGAAGGGTGTGCATGACACCACTACTACTACTACTACTACTACTACTACCATTACTATTACTACTACTACTACTACTCCTGCTGCTACTACGACTACTACTACTACTACTACTACCCCTTTCGATATTTCGGATGTTCGGGTAGCTCCTGGTTTAAAACCTTGCTCAGTGCTTTGGGTTAATGTTCGCGGTCTTCCCAGCAGGGCCCTTAGAATTCGAGTCCTAGGCCATGCAGGGTTTTCAGCATGACTCAAGCCCTTTCAAAGGACTTCGCGGCTTAAGGGCTGTAGTGCTCAGCTCAGGGCGATAGATGGGTGGTTGTCAAAATTATGGTCCCTTTTGGGGTCCTTAATATAGTACGGCACCTATTATTTAGGGTACCCAAAAAGGGACCCTAATTTTGGCAACCACCCAGATGAGTCTGCGCAGCACCCCCCTAAGGCGAAACTGACCTCGGTAGAGCTTGTGACAGGCAGAACAAGAGCTTCAGGCTCAATTCTCCAAGTTTTCGTGAAAATCTGACAGCGCCCCGTCAAACTCTATACCGTCCCTCCCTGCTTGGAGGTTCATGGTTAGTTATACATAGGCTTACAGGTAGGAGAACTACAGTTATAACCCATATCAAGGGACTTCTAACCCCACTTATAACTATCCCTGAACCTCCAAGTGGAGGACAAGAGCCTCAAGAGAGATGCCGGCAAGCCGCCAAAGCACATGTACGAGCACACGATCGAGGCCGGAAAGGGGGCCTTCAGGGCCTTCAGGGCATTTGGGGCGTGTCCGGGCTCGAGGGTGGTCAGGAGTTCAGGAACGTATGAAAAAGGGCTTCTCCCAAGAATACTATACGCAAGAAGAAGTTGCGCTGGCGTGGAATCTGCATGCTGAAGCTTCGTTTGGACTTATTTTGGTGCTCCGGAGCATCACGATCACGCGTTATAGCCCCGTGTGAGCAACCCTGAACTGTAGGGCCTGGGCTGACTTACCGGACACTTCATCCTAGCGATCGTGCCCACAGGTCAGATGGTCCGAAGATGGTGGGCCGATTGGGAAGGAGAAGTTCAAGAAGAAGTGACGGGATTTGCCAGTTCGAGACTGCGTCTCTTTGAGCAAAATCTTCAGTGGCATCATTTACACACACACACAAGAGCCCCGACTCCCTGAGCTCATATCGCAGAGCCATGCTTGTCCTACAAGGGATGCATGACATGGAACCCCGCCAAATCTGAACCCTTAACCGAAGCCGTCAGCTAGCCCCCGAGCAAGTGAACACGTAGTGCGAAGTCGTATTCGCTCGACATTCCTCGACGAAAGCAAAAGAAAAGACGTGCGTGGCCTCATGTCCCCAGGTGGCCCCTGGTCTAGTCTATGGTTGGGATAGTATTAAGCATGTAAATTTCTATTCTTTATTGCCTTTACTGTAAGCACCCCAAAAAATTTTAAAAAAGTTTTCCAACTATGACAAAGGGGTCTCCAAGATTCACTCACCCTCGGAGTCCAGGATGGAGAGATCGATAACGCCCAGCGGCCCTGAAGTGCCTGTGTCCGTTTTTTCCCCGCAGCTTTGGGATCGATGACGCGCCTGCGCAAGGCTGCGATGGCCGGAATAGGGCTCCTTTATCCCTAAATCCCTTATAGTACCGTTATACTATCCCCTTATAGTATCCCCTTATAGTATCCCTTAAAGGAACCCTATTGCATACTCCATGGACATCCGCGGGGGACTTCTGAGAGCATTTCGGGGCGTCCGGATCCGGGCCCCGGCCCGGGTTGGATCAGGTTCATATTATGATTTAAGCTGTAATCCTTAATTAAGGGGTATTGGAGTCTCTGGGGGGTGCCCGGGCCGCTTTTTCAATTCTCACGTTCTACCGGTTCCTTGAAGGCTGCCCGTGCACAGGCAGGTGCCGGTTTTGGTGCCCTTCCTTTCCCTGGCTTGGGGGATGCCTGCGCTTGGCTGGAAGTGCTGCAAGTGAAAGTGGAAGGGTGGCATGGGGGTCCGACTTATACTGAGGCCGCCTGGGGCCTGCAGCGTTTAACCGCATGGAAGGCCAAGACTTGGAAAGTTCAGGGTGGAGCCTCCGGCAGATGTCGCGATGTTCCAAGAAGAGTTTGAAAGAAAGTCAACAACGGAATGTGCATGAAACCCTAAACCCTAACCCTTAAACCGTAATTCGACACCCCTAAACCCCAAACCCTAAACCCTAGACCCCGAAGCTCTTAGATGTTGGTCTCGGCTCTATACCTTCGAACCTTGGAGGAGTGGAAGGGTCCGTCCCGTTTAAGGGATCAGGAAAGGTTCCATGAGAGATTCTGGGGATTGGAGGTTGTTGTTTTTTCATGCAGCCCGTCTGTTGTTGGTCTCTGCTTACTCCCGTTTCTCCACTGCTGAGAAGTTTAGCGGACGCTTGGAGATTGGAAGGTTCTGCCCGGGGGGTTGGTGTGTGAAGTGCCCTGCATCTTGGCAACTCGAGTCCTCCGCTACGCTCCCCGTTACCTATCCTAAACCTAAAAAATAAAAACCCCTAAACCCTAAAACCTAAACCCTAACCCTAAACCCTAAACCCACACATCCCCCCAGACCCAGAACCCCCAAGATCGCTCCTTGAAACCCCGCGACAGCTGGAACTCTGAACCTGAACCGTGTCATAGGGCTTGGGGCTTAGGGTTCAGGGCTTAGGGTTCAGGGCTTAGGGTTTAGGGTTTAGGGGTTTAGGGTTTAGGGTTTCAGGGCTTAGGGAAAGCTGTAGCACCAGCGAAGAATCTCGGAATGGCAATGTGGTTGCACTTGTTCCGATTTGAGAGTTAGACCCTGAATAGTAGGATCCTTACTATAAGGACCCCCAAAACAAGGTATCCCTAATTTTCGGAAACTCCCATTTGTTCCGACGTGCTGAAGCCCAAAGCCCAAAGCGATCAGGGCTGCAATGAATTGAGGTGTAGTTCCGCTGAAATAGGGGCCGGAAATTCTTCCTTGAGGGGTTCCTTATTGTAATTTAGAGTATTAAGGAGCCCAAAACCCTATTCGAATTATTAAGGCCCCTACATTAGTTATAGCTCTACTTTCGAAGTCCCTAATCCTTTTAGCTGGGGAAGAGCTGTCCTTGATTTCAGTTCTGAATTAGTATTAGTATTAGCATTAGTATTCGTGTTCGTATTTGTAATCGTATTCGTATTCGAACTAATATTCGTGTTCGATCTAATATGGGTGTTAGTATTAGTATGAATATGAGTAGTACTACTATTCTTATTGGTATTATATTACTATTACTGTCACGTGTTGCCGACTGCCGGGTGTTGCTGAAATGGGGTTGTGCTTGAGACCTTGGTGTTGGAGGTTCGGTCGCTTCGGTTTCAAGGCTTAGCAGGACGATGGGGTCTAGGGTTTGGAGCGAGGGTTGAAGGTTTCAGGGCTAGGGTGTGAGGGTCTAAGGGTTTGAAGACTTGAAGGTATGATTATGGTTGAGGCTTGATGCCTGGTCGGGGTTTAGGGCTAAGGCAGACTTGGGTTTTTAGGGCCCTTAACTTCAAGGTCATGTTTCGGAGCCCTGGACGTTGCGCCTTGGTGGCCCTTCCTGCCCGAAACCTTCCATCGCCACACCGCTGCCACCAGTACAGGATAGCATTGTCAAGAGACGAGTTCCGATTGGCCAGTTCTTGCATTTCAGGTAGCTTGGGCTTCAGGTCTTGATGCAACTCAGAGGACTGATCTAGATGCATGTGGCTCATTGCGCATATTCTTTCATAGATGCTGGATGCTCAGGAAGGGTTTGTGGATTTCGATTTTCGTTTTTAAGATCTCCAAGCTTTTCGGGGCTTCGGGTTTCGGCCTCATCGCCCTTGCGCTCTCGCCGCCTGGTGTGCCTTTTGGCTGCAGCAGGCAGTCATTTTTTGCTTGAACTTTGCCACCATCCCAATGTTGAGCACCGTTTCTATCGATTTGGTTGTTTCACTAGCTATTCGAACCCCTAAACCCCTAACCCGCCCTAAACCCCAAAACCCCTAAACCCCTAAAACTAAAACCTTTAAAGGAAACCCCTATAGATCCTGCTTAAAGGAAACCCTGATAGATCCATCGAGCCCTGAACCCTGCAGCTCTTTCAAAAACCAGGAGCCATGCCAATCTCTGCAAGTCTGCCAGCGAAAAGCCGGCTTCGCGACAAGGAGGGCTGCTTCTTGTGCCTGTGTGTTGGTGTTACTGCAAAATTTCTTTGGCATCCTTACTACCAGTATCATTTCCTGCGATTGTTACCATGCATTGTAAACGACGTTTTTGTAAGTGGTGTTTTGTTTTATCATGCCACCATGACATTTTATCATGCCACCATGATAACTACTAGTACCGTGTCTTGCATTCGTGTTACGATGATTACTGGTTGTAATGTGCCACCCACCGCAATTCAATCTCGTTCACGTCGTGGTGGCGGCGGCGCTGGCGGCGGTGGTAGAGGTGGTGGTGACTGTTGTTGTTATTGGCTTGTTATTGCTGCTGCTGCTGCTGCCGTTACCAGTGCAGGTGGTAGTACGGCTATGCCACTCTTGGTGTCATCGTTGGATATGGGGACATCTTCATTTGCTGTTGCAAGTTGTTGTTACTGCTACTCCTGTACTTTGGGTTATTTTATTGTCATCAACATTAGCTTCGGTACGGCCAAGACACAGGCTCTAACTCCAAAATTTGACACCTCGACCTCAAGCCTCAAGTGCCTTTGTCAGCAACATGCGCTGCGAACTCTGACCACTTTTAGGGGCCTGCCGTATAGGGATTAGGGTTTAGGAGAGACCCTTGGCAGTGCACTCGAGGGGCTTCGAAGCTTCGGGTCTGCCCCGGTCGCAGACTTCTGAACACCCTCGATCCGGACTCAGAGAGCCCAATACCCCCCAATTAAGGAATATAGCTTAGATCATAATATGAACCCCCTTGTAGTTTAAGGTAGTTTCCTTAATTAAGGAATATAGCTTAAATCATTTTATGAACCCCCTTGTAGTTTAAGGTAGATTCCTTAATTAAGGGGGCTTTGGGCTCTCTGGAAAAGAGCTGCGCCCAAGTCTGAACCCTCACCCCCGAAACCCGACGCTCTCTTAGACATCTATTCAACCCTACGCCCTACGCCCTAAGCGCCACACCCTGAACTCACGGTTTAAGGGTTTAGGGTTTAGGGTTATTAATCCCTACTTGGAGGTTCATGGGTAGTTATAAGTAGGATAACTATAGTTATAACCTATATTACAGGATATTAGAATCCCACTTATAACTACCCATGAACCCTAATCCCGAAACGGGGGCTCCCTAAAATCAGTGGAGGCTACGGCCCGCCAGCGTGACTGGAAAGGAGCTCGAGCTGCAACAGGTTTCGTGGGCTGGTTGCTTTGCTTGGTAATCTAGGTGGAAATTTGGGAAACTTTTTAATTTCCTTTATGGTTCCTACAGAGGTACCTAGTCATAAATACTTTTGAGGGCCGTGAAACTACAGTCTAGTAATATAGCATTGAGGGTTTTAGGGTTTAGGGCCGATGAGGTTTGATGATACGGTTGATGGTCAAAATCCTGCAGTACCCATAATAAGGAGTATACCGTAATTCCCATAGTTAAGGGTCCCTAAGGTAATGCAGGATTTTGACCATCAACCGTATAGGGTTTTAGGGTTTCTGAGGTGTAGCGATATAGGATTCGTGTAGTTTACCCGTGCTGCACTTGTGCGGGAGGCTTGCAGGTTTGTGGTAGATGGGAACCCTAAGCCCTAAGCAACCCTAAAGTGCAGCATTCTGGCTTTTAGAGTTCAGGGCGGCTGGGTTTTCGTGTATCAACTCAACAGGTCTCTCCACATAGAAGCCTTGTGTCATCGTTGAAACATATGCGCACCCAAGCCGCTCCGCGGATTCTGGCAATACCTACTAAAGATCTCGAAGTATGAACACACATCCACACATCACGCGTCACAGTGACGTAGCCAGAGAGCCCAATACCCCTTAATTAAGGAATATACCTTAAAATATAAATATAAGGGGATTCATATTCTGATTTAAGCTATATTCCTTAATTAAGGAGCATTGGGCTCTCTGGGTAACCCTAATCCCCAAGAAGCTAGCTTCAAACACTCCCTAGAAAAGCCTTGAGCCCTGAAGTCTTCGCCCCTGCCGCCAAAAACCCCCCTAATGAACCGTGCTGGGTATCCTTGTAGAACCCGTAAATGGAACCCTTGAAACACCTTTAAACTGTAAATCCTATACCCCAAACCCTTGAATCCTCATAGGGCCCCGATCAAACCTATACAACTTAACTAGGTAGGGCTTTGCGACATTTTATTTTTTCCCTTATTGGGCTTAAGAGGATCTTATTTACTAATATTTTTCAACAGCCTTAAAAGCCCCACCTAGTTAAAAACCACCACTTACAACCCTTGTACTGCCCATACAGAACCTGCGCAAGACTATGGTAAGAAACTCTGAAAATCCCTGATGTGCCCCTGAGCTCCCCTAACACTGAGCCTTACACCCGGAAACCCCTAAACCCTAAACCATCCTTTCCGCACCTTCCGTGCATTGCCAAGGCCATGCCTATGGTCCAGAGGCCTCTGCCAGCGGAGCTGGACCTGCATGGCTTCAGGGTTTAGGGCCGTTCAGGATTTAGGGAGTTTAGGGTGAAGTTTATTTAAGATTTAGTTGAGGGTTTAGGATTTAATTTAGGGTTTAGGGCCTAGGGTGTAGGCGGTTTCAAAAGGTATGACTTGAGGGCTTCATCTGGGTTTTGAAAAATGGGTTGAGGGTTCTGGAGTTTATTTGTACTTTCTAGAGTTTAAGTTTTTGGCTTTAGTTCTTCATCTGGGCATTTTTCAAAAGACAGACATTCTTCTGCAGGGTGTTTTTTGGAGGTTCTTGACGACAAGGTTTGTGGGGTTCTAGGGCTTTGGGGGCTTTTGGATCCAGCAAGTTTAGGGCTTCGGGGCTTAGGGTTTGAGTTTTAGGGTTCAGGGTTTAGGGTTTTAGGATTTAGAGTCTAGGGATTGCAGGGGTTGGCCGGCATCTGGAACAAGACCGCACCACATCCACAGCGAACTCCAAAGTGTGCGTGCACTTTATGCACCGTACAACCCATCCAAATTCAGCGCCGTAGCCTTAAGCCACCCCTAATCTGTAACTCAAGAGGTTGTAAAAATTCTTGTACTCAACCCAGAAGCACGCCTGAAGCCGAAATCATTGCATCACCTTAAACCCCGAAACCCCAAAGCTTAGAAGCAGCACACTGAAGAACAGAAGCCGCATCTTCAGGACAACAGAGGCTATGAAGACTTCGCGGCCTTGCTGCGAGGGGAGTTTAGTGCAGGCCGGGTGGTGATTGGGGTTCGGGCCCTGGCGTTAGGGAGTAGGACTTAGGCTGCAGGGGGGTCCCGGGCAGGCCGTTTCTACTCACTCGTGGGCATTAAACTGGTTTCAGCGTTCGTGAAGCTGTGGTTTGGAACGGAGTGCTTGTTGAATAGACTTCTCTTGGGCTGCTCTTGAGTGCATCTTGTTCGGCGCGTCCGGGCTTCGATCTGTCGGTTGGGGTTCTCATGCGGCGTCAGAGGATTTTTCAAGGGGCTCCGGAGCTCTAGGGTGCGGCCCGGGTTTGTGGTTTAGGGTTTCTGCTGCAGCAGTTCCTCTCCCTTGAATCCTGCTGTAAACCTTGAACTTCTTAAGAAGCCAAAGCCTAAAATCTGTTTAGGGGTTTTTAGGGTCTAAGGGTTTAGGGTCGAGGGTTTAGGGCTTTAGGGTTTTAAGGTCTAGGGGTGTAGGGTTTAGGGCTTTAGGGGTTCGGGGTTTAGGGCTTAAATCCCTACAGCGACATCTCGAGAGCCCCAAAGTCCCAAAGCCCTTATGTGTACATAATATTATATACTTATATATAGCATCCTGCATGACCCTAAGGAACCCTAAACTATGGGAATTATGGTATATTCCTTATAATGGGTAATGCAGGATTTTGTCCATCAACAGTATTATATACTTATATATAGCTGCAGCCCTACTACAAGGACTCCCTCACCCCGAACAACCCGGGTTCAGGGTTTAGGGTTCCCTCGAACCCTATATCCCCAGAGACTCCAATATCCCTTAATTAAGGAATATTCCTTAAATAATATGAGGGATCCTACTATATGTAATAGTAAGGAATATTCCTTAATTGAGGGATATTCCTCAAATATTGTTAGGGATCCTACTATAATGTAAGGAATATTCCTTAAATAACATTAGGGATCCTACGATAATGTAAGGAATCTTCCCTTAGTCAAAAATGAGTCAAAAAGGACAGTGGAGCCTCTGGGTCCCTTCAGGCTCAACCCTCCGAGCTCCGAACAAATAGCCCTATAAACCATAAAGGCCCCGATAAATCCTAAGCCCGAAACCCTATGAACCCTAAAGCCTCCGATACTTCCTAAGCCTGAGCCCTTCGTTAACCCCTGGGTTCTCAAACCGCGAAGCTGTCCATAACGCGCTCAGGGAAGACCCTGATTCTGTCATACAGAACATCGTTTGGGGTTTTGGGTTCTAGGGTTTAGGGTTAGGAATTAGGGCTTAGGGTTTAGGAATTAGGGTTTAGGGTTTAGGGGTAAGAGTCGGTAGAAGCCCTGGAAAGCCGTCTCTACCGCTTCGAAGACGCGCCTCTCTCGCCCTGAGGAGCCCTTGAACTGGAGAAGGGTGGTGTAGCCCTGCCTCCCAAGCCACAGGCACGGAGTGTTGTAGTTTTTGGACGAAGGCTTTCTTGTTTTAAGTTGTCCAAGTGGCTTTGTGGGTGGGGGTGTTGTAGGGTTCAGCGTTCGTTTGTTTTAGAGGTTTACGGTGTTTGCGGTTTGAGGTTTGTGTCAGGGTTTGGAGTTTGTGATAGCATGATGTTTGGGATGTGGGGGTTGATTAAAATTATGGGCCCTTTGGGGTCTGTATTATAGTATATTCCTTATAGTTCAAAGGACCGAAAGGGGCCCATAATTTTGATCAACCCCCATGTAGGTGGCGGTGGATGTTCAGCATCCTCTTATTTTGACGAGGTTCTATTGGTGCCGGATCGCCTTTATAGGGTTGTACGTGGGTTTCTCGGGGAAGCGGGGGGAGCCTTCCGTCATGCAGGATCATGCTGCTGTTGTTTGGAGTGGGATTTACTAGAGGCCCGTGTAAGGCTAGGGATTTCATATTTGTGAGCTGTTCGGCTGATCTGAAACACCAATGTCGTAGCTATCTCAAAGTTCTGGGGGTTTCAGCCCTAAGCCCTAAACCCTAAACCCCAAACCCTAAACCCTAAGCCCTAAGCCCTAAACCCTAAACCCTTCCGGCTCCCTTGTGCGTTTCTGACCTAGCCCTTCTACGAAAAAGCCCTAAACCTTCTACTCTAGGCCCCGAACTTCAAGCCTTCAACTAGGTGGCACTTTTGAGAAACTTTTTAGTTTCCCTTATGGTTCCTAGAGAGGTACCTAGTCATAAATACTTTCAAGGGCCCCGAAACTACAACCTAGTCAACCTCAGACTCTAAATCCAAAACCCAAATCCCAAACTCTAAACCTGCACTCGAGCGCCTAAGCCTTAAACCTTAAAAGGACCCATATGCCAAAACTAAAGCCTTAACGCCTAAGCACATTTAGTAAGAGAACCACGTGAGTCACTCAACAAGCCCGTATCGAAACCTGTATCAAGCCCTCCTAGAGCCCCGACGGAACTCTCATAGAATCCGGATAAAGCTCTCCAGAACCGAAGCCCTAAACCCTAAAGCCCCTTATCCGGTCCTGAAGCCCGAAGTGCAGGTGGTGTGGGATGTGCAGACCGGCCATCGGAGGCGACAGCCGGCGCCCGAACCAGAGGCATCGGGTTTGGGGTTTAGTGTTAAGGGTTGAGGGTGGTTTGGGAATTACGGATCGGCGGGTACCTGTGATGTCCTTCTTCTCGTTGTTCTCATGTTAATGATTGGTCTTAGCACTGTTATTGCAAAGAGACCATTATCATCATTGCTTCGGGGTTACTATTTTTAAGGATTCTGTTCAGGGTTTGGGGATTCTGTGGTTGATGGATTCGGTTTTGGAATTTCAGGCTTGTGGAGCAGGGTTTCGTGGTTTGGGCTTTCGGGTTTGGGGGCAAGGGACGCTTCCGGTTTAATATAGGGGCCTATGTAGTTACCACTACTATTTTGGGAGCTCCTTATTGCAATTATAGTGTAATATACTCCAAAACCCTATTCTAATTATTAAGGCCCCTATATTAGGCTTTAAGGTTTCAGGCTGTGCAGCAGTAGGGGCTTTGATTTGCTAGCAACGAGTATAAGGTGTCGGGGGTATGTTATAGTGTACGCAATGTATGGGGTCAATTTCTACCAAGTTTTCAGATCTCTATATACACTAAACCCTAAACCCTAAGGTTTTTCAGATCCCTCTCTACCCTAAACCCTAAAACCTTTACCAAGGTTGAGGGAAAAGAGTTTCGTAGGATTTTGCCGATGATTCTCGGACCGCAGAGCTGCTGACGGGGGGGGGGGGGGGGGGGGGGAACTGTGGTCGGCGACCAAAACAAAAAAAAGAATTAAAAAAAGAAAGATATATATATATATGTATAGATATATAAAGATATATATATATATATATTAATTAAAANGGGGGGGGGGGGGGGTGGTGAGTGGTACTGTAGTCTGCGACCAATACTAACAATAGTACTAACAACAGTAAGATATATATATATATGTATAGATATATATAGATATATATATATATATATTAATTAACAATAATCACATAGTAATGATGAGGTTCACAAGGGGCATCACAACTGGAAAATGGTTTTAAGCTTGTGAAGATTTGGGAACTTGAGGAGCGCAAACAGGCAAAGAACGCAAACGCCCGGAAGCCCAAGCCCTCAAGCCCAGGCCCTAAACTATCCTTACACCCTAAAACCCAAACCCTTACACCCTAAACCCTAGATTGCCTTAAGCCCTAAACGACACCGGTGAGGCTCCGCCGCCAGAGCCGCCCCCGCCCGAGGAGGTCCACTACAAGGGTTTCTAAGGGCTTCTACAAGGTTCTAGAGGCGGTCTGAGGATTCTATGAGGGTTCTATAGCTCTAATAGGGGTTCTACAGGGGTTCTATGGGGGTTCTACAGGGGTTCTAGGTTATATAATGGTTCTACAATCAGGGTCTTGAAGAGGCCTTTAAGGTTTCTGCAGCGATCTGTGGGGCTTCTGTGGCGCTTTCGGAGGGTTCGGGGATCACAGGACTTGGTAAACCCTAAACCCTAAAACCCTAAACCCTAAAATCCTAAACCCCTACATCCCTGAACCCTAAACCCTAAATCCCTGCAAAGATCCCTTCAAGGGGAATTCCATTATTATTGCTATTATTATGATATTACTATCAAGCACCACCGTTTTGACGACTTATCGGACACGGAGAGGTCGCCCAGGTATTTGTGCAGATATGGCCTGAAAGTGAATGCTCAATCATTTTTCCAAGAAGTGCTCACTCCTAGGAAATTTGAGAGCTCAAGACTCATGGAGTCAAAAGGTCATTGAGTATGATTGCCAGAGCAGGAAGGAGGGTTGCATCACGTTGGTGTGGCCTCCAGGCAATCTCAGAGACATAGCCTGGGTCAGCAGCAGGACCTTTGATCTGTTGAGGTGCTGGTTGCATGAATCTAGACGTGCGCACGTGACAATACCATGCACAGGAATGCTTGCGTCCGGTTTGCAATTTTGGTAAGCCCAGACGATCCTGATTACGAGGCGAGGCAGCTTGCATTGCAGCGCGTGTGGGAGAATACCCAACCACCACGTGCCACGTTTATTTGAGGAACGCTGTGAAGGTTGCGGCAAATCCTTGAATTGACGTGTCTGTTGTTGCGTGTGGCCGACAGGCATGCTCATTGTTCCGGTTTTTGCCATCCTCAACTGGCGCGGATCACACCGTGACCATTGCAGAACGGCTGTGCGCAAGGCCTGTGCCGGTGCCCAGCCATCATTGAAAAACCATTTTTTTGGCGAGAGTCCCCCCGTGCCAGGGCACACACTTGGTGATTGCGGATGACAACGTCCTTCATTCCGATTGGCCATACTTAAAGAGTTCAGGTTTTAGGGTATGGGGTTTAGGGTGAGGATGCCTGAGCCTTCAAGCCTTTCTCGCCTTCAGGAGCACAGGCAACTTAGCAGATCCAGGTTTTCTGCCGGCAATTACAGAGGGAATCTATGCACTCTTCAGCTCTCTCGCCCTCTAAAGCGTACTTGATGGGTCCCTTCAAGGGGTACGATGGGGTTCTAGAACAGGGTCCCCTTTATGGGATGCTTGGCCTCGCCGTCGCTACGTCTGCCTACCTCTCTGCTGCACACCCTGTAGTTGTGTGCACAAGGGTTCATCTTCGCATTGCAAACAGTTGCAAGGCCTGTTCCCACCCTTGCGATGCTGTAACTTGCCCGCCGCTGTTGTTGTGCATGCTGTATAGATCCAACTC
This sequence comes from Symbiodinium sp. clade A Y106, assembly GCA_003297005.1. Lineage (NCBI taxonomy): Eukaryota > Dinophyceae > Suessiales > Symbiodiniaceae > Symbiodinium > Symbiodinium sp. clade A. Next base: position 13,788 of record BGNK01003391.1, on the reverse strand, counting down.
CGTCGCTTGCGCTGAGCCCCAAGCACTGCTCAAACCGGCGGTGGATGATAGCGCCTGTAGTCACACCACTTCTGCCTGTCACATTATTCCGACGTCGCATGACGGCGAAGGCTGGAAGACTTCGTCCGCCTCGTTGAACTTGAGTCCCACGTCCCATCTGCCGAGCCAACGAAGGCTGTATCGCAGCAACGCCTTTGCCGGCCTTTGTTTCCGATATTTCTCGAGCCACCGCACACGCGAGCTCCATACATGAAGTTCAGCTTCATCCATTTGATATACCCTAAACCCCTAAACCATAGCCACATCTTGACAATGTTGTTTGGGACAGTTCAGACCGGTGCATTCATGTCAGGTGGGACGTTTTTGTTTTTCATAGTGGCTTGGTGAGTGTAGAACTCTTCTGAAATCGGTCCAAAGGTCTTGTAGAACCCGTACAAGAATCCCCTGACACAGCCTGGAAGCCCGTTGATTTTCCCTAAACCCGAAACCCTGAACCCTAAACCCCTGGACCCCCTAAACCCCTAAACCCGGATCCCTAAACCTTAAACCTAAAACCTTAAACCCTAAACCTAAAACCCTAACCCCTAGACCTTACACAAACCCGACACCATGAACCCTGTTTGTAAGCGCTTTTAGCTTGCAAGGCGCCCCCAGGCCGACCTCCCTGGGAGGATCCCGAGGCTCTTGAACAGGGTAGTACTGGTACAATAGGATCCAATCAGGGCTCTTTTTAGGGTTCCTTTATGGGTTCCTGTAAGGGCCTCTTTACAGTACTTTAAGGTGCGGGGATACGGGGGATACTTGAGGGGTTGGGCTTTTGGGGTTTAGGTTGGGGGTGCTTTTGGGTTTGGACAAGCCGTCGGATTCAGTTCGTAGGGCGTGACAGGGTTCGTTTCGAATCTATATTGGGGTCCCTTCAACGGAATCTTCAAAGGAACCTTCAACGGATACCATGATACAAGTAGGGTTCTTTTACGATCCCCCTTAAGGGATTTATGGGGATTCCTTTAAGGGTTCGTTGAAGGGATCTATGGGGGTCCCTTTAAAGTATTTTATTGGGTGCTGCACCGGGGCATCGGACTATCAGGGCTGAAGGCCTGGGACTATAGGAGCCTTCTGTGGGGCTTTGTCCGAACTCCTCCAGGGTCCGAGAGAGCAGTTTGCACCGCTCGAACCAGGCAGCGCACCCCAGGGCACCTGTGCCCGCTCTCTACTATAGAAGCCTCAACAATTTCATACTAGCTTGCGGGGCTCCTTACTATAAATATAGTACACTACACCCCAAAACCCTATTTAACTTACTAAGGCCCCTACATTACCTTCTCGAGCGCCTCCTGGTGCTCAAACTTGCGTAGACCTTGATTGAAGCCTTGGCATATGGGCCCATGAGACTCCCCGTGCAGACCAGGAGGCGAAAAAGGAGCCTTCAGTGAACCTCAAAACGGAACACCTCAAGCTCTAGTCGGTCCTGCACCCTGACGCCCAAAACCCGGCAGCCGGTCCATCCTGCAAAACCCCCAAACCCGAAGCCCGCAAGCCCTAGAGCACTAATAAGCCTGTAGACCCGAAGCCCAACATTCTGATCCCTGCCCCCGAAGCCCTAAACCTAGACGCGGCCACTGTTGACCTACCCAAATAAGCCTTTATGCCGCTGCCCAAGTCACATGGTCAGCTTCAATTTCTTACTCGTTGGGGGCGTGGATGGGGTGGGGGGAGGGATGATAGACATGTTTACGCACTTCTTGTACCTTATCTAAGTCAATGCTGCTTGTTTTGCAGTCATGCGTTCTCATGTGCTTGTTGTCTGGGAGTGCGGGCTGCTGACAGGCAAGTTCACGTACCTGTTGTTCCCAAGTCTTGGCAGACGATGCGGGCGCCACCTAGACAACGTAGACTCAGTGCAGCAATTGCTTTCGCGTCTGTTGTCTAGGTGACAAATGTTTGAGAAGAAAGTAAGCACTATATCCTTCAGCCTAGCAGCAGCCGCACAGTGGCACGGTCGACAGCATGTGGAAAATAATGCAAGACATCATACCTAGCGTCCACACTGCGAGTTTCGGCCCCTGACGGCAAGATTAAAGTCGACCCCGCCGTGGTAGAGTAGTCGTATCGGTTCTCTTTGTGATGGCATCATGAATGCCAGTTCCAGTGTTTGAAGCAGAAAGTTGGAGCTTCCTAGAAAATCAAGGCTGGAAAAAGGCCCGCCCTAAGCTTACAGGTCAAAGAATGCTGGCATGCACAGCGAAATCGGTAGGGCAGCAATGGCCGCGCCAGGCCCTAAACATCTAAACTGAAGTGGAACCCTAAAGCCTGAACCCTAAATCCAAAGCCCTTAAAGTCTTAGAGGGCCTTGTGACAGGTGGGACCCCCCGGGTGGCAGCCGCGTGGCTCGCCCCAAAGAAGCCACTGTTTGGGGATTGTCGGGTTTAGGCGGTTTAGGGTTCAGGTTTCAGGATTTAGGGTTTAGGGTTCAGGATTTAGGGTTTAGGGCTTAATTAATTCATTTTGAGCCTCGGGGGCTTCGGTTTGTTGTGCCGTTGCTGGTTTTTCGAGTTTAGGGCGTAGCTGGATTTGGGGGACCCCAGGGTTGAGAGCTATGTGGCTTTGATTTAGTTCGTTTCTGGGTTTAGGGTTTAGGGTTTAGAGGCCTGATCGGATTTAAATCAATTGGGGGGTTCGGGCTCAGGTGTTCGATTGATTGTAGTTGAAAGTATTCAAGGTTGGGGGTGTTCACACAAACCCCTAAGGGAGCCCTTAAAGGAAGCCTCAAAGGAGCCCTTACGGGAGACCTTATCCTTAAACAACCCAAAGAGGCCATCCGTTCAATCCCGAAGTCCGTAGAATCTCCCCTTGCGCTAACTTCTGGGGGTTTATTAAGGGGACCTTCGGCAAAATCGCAGGGCATGGGACCCCGTGACGAAGTTCCCAGACCCCTCATCCATCATCGACCCGGTAGGTATCCAAGTCCCTTAAAGACCACAGCGAGGAAGGAAGAGCGATCTTCTTCGTTCCACTGCACCTGGCGAGTGCTCCGGATGCAACGTTCGGGTACTTTACGTGCTTTGTTGTTACTGCATGGCCATATATAGGGCATAGGGTGTGTAGGTTTGAGGGTTTGTAGATGTCGGCTTGGGGTTTGTTTAGATTGATTGGTGTGCCGCCACAATTTTTCTGACGGTTTCGTGGGGTTTTGGCAACACGGACTGGGTTCTGTGAGGTTCGACGTGATGTTGTGGGATGTGTATGTATATATAGGTATGTGTATATACATGTACATATATATATATATATGTATACCCTGTCGAGCGAGCTACAGCCTCGATATATGCCTTGCCCTTGGAAGATTTTTTACAAGAGTGATGTCTTTCTTTGGGTATTCGCATACAGTGAGACACCTGCATTGTGTGTGTGTGCGCGCTCTAATCCCAATTCCCTAAAGACAGCGGCCTTAATCCCAAAGCCCTAGAGCCCAAATTCCCAAGCCCTAGCCTCCAAACCGTGTTGTGTCACCTAAACCATAAACCCTAAGCCCTAACCTCCAGACCGTGTTGTGTCAGGTTCGCAGCCCATCGCCTGTCTCCCAGACGGACAAGCCTCTTGGCAGATTGGGATTTAAGGGTTTAGGGTTTAGGGGTTGTGTGAAAACCCCAGTTTAGGATTTTAGCTGCGGCTTAGGGGTTGTAGGCTTGGTAGAGTAGTGTAGAGGTTAAGGCGCAGGCTTCTGTAAGAGTTCCTACTCGCTTGGGTAGTCGGTGTACTCAATTGATTTACGGCAGTTTTTTCGGGAGCATCGGGCCCCTAAACCCTAAACCCCTAAACCCTTAAACCCTAAACCCCTAAACCCTAAACCCTCCCCTGAATCCCACAGGCCCCAGCGCAGAAAACCCCAGCCCTGAAACCCCAAAACCTTGAATGAACTCAAAGTCCCAAACCCTCAACGGCTGAGACCCGAAACCCTAAACCCCTAAACCCCTAAGCCCTAAGCCCCTAAACCCCTGAACCCCTAAACCTCTTTAAGCTCCTAAACCCCTAAACCCCTAAACCCCTAAACCCCTTTAAGCCCCTAAATCCCTAAACCTATAAACCCCTAAACCCCTTTAAGCTCCTAAACTCCTAAACCCCTAAACCCCTACACCCCTTTAAACCCCTAAACCCAGAGGTTCTTCGCTTGGTTTCAAGCCCTTCAAGGGCCCTTTGGGCCAGCCGGTTCATCTGAGTTACGGACGGTCTTCGCTGTTTAGGGTTTAGGGCTTAGGGTTTAGAAGGGTTTAGTAGGGTTTAGTAGTAGGGTTTAGGGTTTAGGGTTTAGGGGCAAGGGAGGGGGGGGGCGAGCTAGAACCGAGAACCCAAATTCAAGTCTTCACCCTGGAGCCTTCCCCTAAACCCTCAATCCAATGCATGCAAGCAGGTGGCGGCACCATGTCAAAACGGGGAGCGCAGCTGCCTTGCAGCATTTGGCTGAGGGCAGATAACCCAAACTTCAACTTAACAAGACTCTGGATGCTTGAACCCTAAACCCTAAACCTTGGACCTAAAACCTAACCCTATGCCGTAAACCTTGGGATGTAGGATGCTGGACCATCGGGTTCCGTGGCTGGGAGTTCAGGATGTGGGTGCTTCGGATTCAGTGGTATGGACGTAGGTTAGGACCCAAGGCTCAGGCTTCAACCTAAACCCTCAACCCAACACATCTAACTTATCTGTCTGTCTATCTACCGATCTTTCTATTCATCGATCTATCTTTCCATTTTTTGTCTTTTTATTTAATATACTTATCGATCCATCCACCTACCTAACGATGTATCTATCTATCCGTCCCTCCCTCCCTCCCTCCCTCCATCCATCCATCCATCATCCATCATCCATCCATCGATCTATCGATCTATCGATCAAAACCGAACTACCGATCTATCTATCTATCCATCTAGCTATCTCTCTCTCTCTGCCTATCTATGTGTCTATCTATCTATCTATCTATCTGTCTATCTATCTCAGTCTGCCTATCTACGTGTCTATCTATCTATGTATCTATCTATTTACCGATCCGTCCATCTAGCTGTCTATCTATATATCTACAAACCTACATATCTACCTATCTACCTATGTGCCTGTTTACCTTTCTCCGTGTCTACCTATCTATCTAGCTATCTACCAGTCTTCCGCTCCCTTTCTCTTTGTGTTTTTGCTTCTGAGGGTTCTGTTCGGGTTTAGGGTTTAGGGTTTAGGGTTTGTGTTGTTGCTTCGGTGCGGTAGCCGTGCTTTGCTGCTGCACGCTCTTTGCAACTCGTGGCCCAACTCATCGGATTTTGCACCCCGAAAGAACACGCCATATCAGCCCTATAGATATTCCAAGACCCTTCATTGTACATGCTGAATTCCCCTGCCCCCCCCCAACACAAGCTGTAACCAAACACCTTATTCCCTGAGCAGAAATGGCATTTGCAAAGGATCATGGCGGCCGTTGAGAACTCCTCCGGCCAGCAGCAGGCAGGTGGATCGCTTCTGAAAGGGCTCTAAGGGTGGGATGAAGGTAGGTGGGGTAATCCCAGAATAAGAGTCCCTAAATAAGGGATCCTTGATCCTACCTACCTTCATCCCACCTTTTGAGGCCTCCAAGCTCAGGGCTTAGGGTTTAGGGATGAGGGTTTACGGTTAAGGATGTAGCGGTTAGGGTGTGGGATGTAGGACTCAGGAATGAGGGTTTCTAGTTGAGGATGTAGTGCTTAGGGTGTAGGATGTAGAGTTTTGCTTCTGGTGGTTGAAGCTTCAGAACGTTAAGCATCCCGACATCTGCTCTCCGTGTTGCGAAGCTGGTGTGAGACCCAAGACTGTAGTATCTTTCCATAAACAGCCAACTATATGGCCAGGATCCCGTTCCTGGAGGATCATGGGACTTAGTATTTAAGGCTGGAAGTACTTTAATTTTGATTATAAGTAATTATAAGTCTAGCTACCTTACTTTTTTTACCCTAGTTGACTAAGTCCCAGGACTCTTGAAGTAGCAAGAGGTTCCTTAACCCCAATAACCTTCCTTTTTAAGGACTTTGTTTGAAGAAATCATGTTAGGGAACCCTAAAAAGGCAGGTTTACAGCAGACCTGGCTCCCCGACCCCCAGCTTACGACACATCAACGCCCCGATCAAGCTCGGCCCTGACCCCAGAAGCGGGTTTAGCGTTTAGGGGTTTAGGGTTTAGAGTTTAGGGGTTTGGGGTTTAGAGTTTAGCGTTTAGGGTTTAGGGTTTAGAGTTTAGGGATCTAGGCTAGGGTTTAGAGTTTAGGGTTTAGCGTTTAGGGTTTCAGTATGCCGAGCTGCACGGGCTTTCTGCACAAACATTTGGCAGTCAACGGCTGAGCCCTGAGCCCAAGTCTGACACCCCAAGTTCGAAAGCCTTCTAGACTTTAAACTTGTTTAGGGTTTTTAGGGTTTAGGGTTTTTAGACCCTAAACCCTAAACCCTCAGATGGTTGGTTTGAAGTTAAGATGTCCAAGGCCCACGAAGCAAGCTTCCTGGGGGCAAAGGTGGGGAGGCCCAGGGCCAGGAACTGCATCCAGAGCTGACGAGGCACTGATCGATGGCATCCTCGAGCAGTGCGACAAAGTTTCACGAATGCACCCCGGCGATGGGCTAAACCCTAAACCCTAAACCGTGTGCATCTGATGGATTCGGATGAAGACCGGTGGCTGGTTCAGGTGCTGTTGGTGTTTAGCTCCGCCCAGGGGCGGGGTCCCCAATGGAAAAGGCTTTCCGGATCCGATGGTTTGCAAGAGGTCGGGCCTGGGATCGACGAGTTTGGGCAGGTAGTTCCTGTTTAGGGGCCGCGGGGCTTTCACTGGCTGAGGCTGGGGCCTGACCCGGTGTTGATAGAATCGTTCGAACCGGGGTCAAAACCGAACCCCAAGTCCTTAACATCCAGCGGTCGCTTCGCGACCATCTACTTGAATTTACTGGTATGAGTTGTGTTGCTAGAGTAAAGCCCTCGAGCCTTTTCGCCCGTTCCAGCTGTTCAGTCCCTAGTTTGCCATATCTTAGTGTTCCCTGTAGTAAGTTAGCAGATACCATTTCCATTTTCTAACCATGCAACCTCCCCTAGCCCCCAAACCGTAACAACCCCTACCTCAGCTCCTGTAACCACCAGAAGACCCATAAGAAGACGCCAGACCAGAGGCATGCGTGCTACGCGACCCCTAGCACCCAAACCATAACAATTGATGCCTCAACCAACCTTCAACCTCTCGAAACACTCCGACCCAAGACCCAAATGATGAAACCCATACTATGGAACCATGCACTACCCCATAGAAACCCCATAGACCAACACCCCCATCGAAAACCCATAACACCCAACCCGAAATCCCTATCTCGAGAAAATGGAAATGCTCAAATAAATGCAATAAAGATAATAGGAATAAAGATTTGGGATAAGGTTGCAAAGTTAATGAAGGCACATGTTTTGGGAGCTATACCTGCATCGCACTTGTTGGGACATTCCAGTCCAACTGAACTTATGCTATCTAGCGCAGTAAGCGCTCAGTAACGCCTACGCTAATCCCGATGCCAACCCTCATACAAAGCAGACCCCTTGCTGCAACACGCTACAAAACGACTCGAAAACCAAAAAGCCACCAAGACACATTATTCAAGAACCCTTACCCCGCCCTTCTAGACCCGTAAACCCTTCCAAACCCTAAATCCTGAACCCTAAACCCTAAACTCGTGTAGAACCCGTAGAATTTCTGTGGTCTTCCGGCGCCGAGGATTCTTCTTGCAACGGCCAATGCCCTAAGGGAGGCCATCCTTGGGTCCGCTTTCGGGTTTCGGAGGGGTGCAGAAGTTCTACAGGGTTTAGGCTTTGGGTTTAGGGTTTGGGGTTTGGGGTTTAGGCTTTGGGTTTAGGGTTTGGGGTTTGGGGTTTAGGCTTTGGGGTTTAGGGTTTGGGGTTTGGGGTTTAGGGTTTAGGGTATAGGGTTTAGGGTTTGGGGTTTGGGGTTTAGGTTTTAGGGTTTAGGGTTTGGGGTTTAGGGTTTAGGCTTTGGGGTTTAGGGTCTGGGGTTTAGGGTTTAGGGTTTGGGGGTTAGGGGTTTGGGGTTTAGGGTTTAAAGAAGTTTTTTGTTCTTTGCAAGACTGGGGTTTAGGGTTGTTTCAGGGTTTGGAGTTTATTGTTCTTCGGTGCTGAAGGGGTTTTGGGTTTAGGGGTCTCTGGGCTTCCGTTTTGAAAGGCTTTTGCTTGATTTTTGTGTAGCCAGTGTGCACAAGGCTCGTGTTGGCTGCAAGGCCTGGAATTGGGATTGCTGTAGGATCTTTAGAATTAAACCCTAAACCCTAAACTGCTAAACTGCTAAACCCTAAACCCTAAACCCTAAACTCCTAAACCGCTTAAACCCTTAAACCCTAAACCCCTAAGCACTTTTATGAGGTTTACTGCAAGCCTCGAGGGTTTGGACTCCCTCCGCAAGGCTCCTTTCAAGCGGCAGAAGGGTTCGGCAAGCTAAGGCTTTAGGCCGTAAGCCCCGGATTAGGGTTGAGGGTTAAGGGTTTAGGGGTTTAGGGGTTTAGGGGTTTAGGGGTTTAGGGTTTAGGGTTTAGGGGTTTAGGGTTTAGGGTTTAGGTTTAGGTTTTAGGGTTTAAGGGTTTAGGGGAAGGAATGATCATCGGCGATCCTACGAGTAGGTCGGAGAAGATCTTGTCTCGCAATGCGGTGCTGCATTCCCCACCCTAATCCCTAAGCCTGTAGGCCGCTTGAATGCCTCGATCCGTAAACAAGACGAGGGCATCGATCTCCCAAGCTGATCAGAAGGAACAACGAAGATTCGCACCCCCTCCGAAAGCCTGGCAAGGAGCAACGCTGTGCAGAACATAGATATCTACAAGACCATTGCTACGCATACTGTCAATAGCAATTGCCATCATGGCATGATCACTAGTTGCATTATTCTGCTCTAATTGCTATTGCCATAACTTTCTTTACAATCATGACGGTATTGAGAGTTTCCGAAAATAGGGGACTCTAAATAGTAGGAACCGTATAAAAAAGACCCAAAATAAGGTACCCCTTAATTTTCGGAAACTCCCGTTTTTGAGTCTCTCGAGTCAAAGCTGTTTCCATAGCCACCACCAGCAGAGTCCTACGCCACACTATGGCTCCAGCCCGAAAGGGTTTAGGGTTTAGGTTTTAGGGTGTAGGGGTGTAACAGTGTAGGGGTTACGGGTTAGGGTTTGGGGTTTAGGCTTCAAAAGTGTACCATCCCTGAGCCTTGATCCCCTGGGCCCTTCGCCCGAAGCCAGGCCAATGCATCTTTGAGCAAGCCGCAGCCGTGGTATACCGCGCGGGCGGCCATCAAGAAGGCTGGGCCATGTTTTTTAAGGTTTTGGGCTCAAGTTTAGTGTTTAGGTTTGGGGGCTCGAGTTTCATAAATGTGTAGGGTTTGGGGTTTAGAGTTCAAGTTTACATGAGGGTTTAGGTTTGGGGGTTCAAGTTTTAGGTTTAGGGTTTGGGGTTTAGAGTTCAAATTTCGGGTTTAGGGTTTAGGGGTTATGCCCACGTGAGCTGGACTTGGTCAAGCCCGGCATACTGCTTTGGAGTTGGAGATTCTCAAGCTTGGCACAACTCCAAACCCTAAACCGCAAACTCTAAACGCCTAAACCCCTAAACCCAAAATGCAATCCCCCTTCTTTGCACAGTCGCGAGGGCCTGGTTGTCATCCTGAGGAGAAATTCAGAGTCTAAGGTTCAGGCTTTTGGTTTGGGGCTTGCAGGTTGATAGCTACTCTAACAACAGCTGCATTCCCTTGTGACAGGAAGCTGTACATGGGTAGAAGATAAAAAAAATCCCTAGAGAAACAACTGCGGACGCCTTGTACAAGCCAGGAGAATCCTCAAGTGCGAGAGCCCAAAAGCCAAGAATCCAAGCTACACCAGACAAGCTCGAAAACCCCCGAAGCCCTCAACCCTCAACCCTAAACCCTAAACTCCTAAACCCTAAACTCTAAAGCCTAAACTCCTAAACCCTCAAGCCCTTAACCCTAACCCTAAACCCTAAACCCCGCAAAGCCCAGAGTGCCGCCCAGGAGCTCACACACATGGCCCCTCGGTGTTGAGAGGGGGCTCCAGGTTCGGCAATTCACGGCCTCAGGGTTCAAAGGGCCTCCTACAGACTCCAATATCCCTTAATGACGGAATACCTAGGGTTCCTGAAAGGGATCTATGGGTATATTGTGGTAGGATCCCGAATATGATTTAAGGTATATTCCTTAATTAAGGAATATTGGAGTCTTCGGGTTAAGGGGGTCGGGTTTTGGCTGGGCCGGGGCTTTAAGCAGTTTAGGTAATATCTGTCTGTATGTCTGTGTATGTGTGTGTGTGTGTGTGTGGACTTAGGGTTCACGGGTTCCGAGTTCAGGGGGTTTGCTTGCTCGGAATCCTTCTTGTTTTGCTTTTTGGGTAGTGCCGGGTGGGTTGGGCTTCAAGAGGCTCAGAATACCCTAAACCCTGCCCCACATAAGCCCTCAATAAACCCTCAATAAACCTTAAATAATCCCTAAATAAACCCTAAATAAACCTTGACCTCGAAACCTCTACACCCTAAACCCTAAACCCCGAATCCCGGAGCCCGAGTGTCAACCTTCATCCTGATGTCCGGCAGCCCCAAATCCGAAAACGCAGGTTCAGGGTTTAGGGTGTTAGGTAAAGCCCAAAGCACATCAGGCGGGACTCGAAGAGTTCAGCCGTCTCATGGATATGGCAGCTATTGCTTTTCGGCGGCAGTCGCGGCTGTAGGCTGGGAGGCTTTCGGTTGAAGGGTTAGGGTGTAAAGGGTTTAGTTTCGGGGTTTAGAGCACTAGTTTTTTTTTGAGGGCTCGGGGTTTGGGTTTAGGGTTGGTTGTAAGTCCTTTAGATTTTTAGGGGTTTTTCGGATGCTAAGCGAATCCTTACTGCCGAACCTTCCCAAGAGAGCTCGGCGCAGAAACGATGCTTCAAACCAACGGTCCAAGATGATACCGCCAACTCGCACGCGGCTGAGGGTTTAGGGTTCAGGGTTCAGGGTTTAGGGTTTAGGGGTTTAGGGGTTTAGGGTTCAGGGTTCAGGGTTTAGGGTTTAGGGGTTTAGGGTTCAGGGTTTAGTAGGGGTTCTGGGCGGAAGGCTGACACGACCCAGCAAGAGGCTCAACCCCAAGACCCGAGGTCTGAATCGAAGGGGCTCAAGAACCAGGACGCGTGAACCCTAAGGCCTACTTGGCGGTTCATGGGTACTTATAAATGGGGTTATAAGTCCCTTAATATGGGTTACAACTATAGCTATCCTACTTATAACCCTACTTATAACTACCCATGAACCTCCAAGTACCCAGAAGCCCAAAGGTTTCGGGTTTAGGGTGTAGGGGTACCCTTCTAGAACCCTTTAAGGATCCCCGAAACCCCTAAACCATAGTACCCCCACCCTCCAGAAGCCTGAAGCCTAAGCTGTCCAGATCGCCTTTCGGTTGTGTGCTTTCTGACCTCTGGTGGCGGATGTGCGAGCTGTTTTAGACTCTGGCCAAAAACATAAATCCTGAAGCTTAAACCATAAATCCTAAAGCCTAAACTCTAAACCCTAAAGCCTAAACCTTAAACCCAAGGATCACCCAGAGAACGACGGCATTCTCCTGAAGTACTCGGCCGAGGACCGGGTTAGGGGGCTTTAGGGTTGAAGCGGTTGAAACGGCTCAGGGTTTAAAATAGTCTTTTCCGGTTTCGGGTTTAGGCCCCGTTTCGGCTTCGCGATTTAGGGCACAGGCCTTTAGGGGCCTTTGCCGCGATACCCACACCTCAAAAGTCAAAGGTCAAAGCCCTCTTCTTGTCTTGTTATCAATACTATTCCTTCAAATTCCGTACTTTCTAGAATCCACCCGCGCCCAACCACAGACAGGCTAGTCCAATTCTTCCGGTCCCCGTACCATAACAAGCTTGATATCAACCCCTATAGAAAACCTTGAAGTCGTCCTGATACTTCCTCACTGAAACCTGGCAGCCAAAACTTGTCAGACTGTCACCCGTAAACCTTGGATGCCGACCCGAAGGCATTCAGGGTTTAGGGTTCCGATTTAAGGTTTAGGGTTTGGGATTTAGGGTCTAGGACCTAGCATTTTTAGGGTTTAGGGTTTAGGATTCTAGGGTGGCCCAATCATAAGCGTCAATCTTCACACCAAGCAGGAGCGCCAGGATAAGGATCGCATGGAGGCCCGCCTTTCTGGGCTTTCATGGGCTTTGACGTTAGGGCTTAGGGTTTAGGGCCGAGGGTTTAGGGTTTCGGGTTACACCTAAATCCTAAAGTTTTTTGTTTTGCGATTTCGGCTTGAGGGTTGAGTTCTTAGGGTTTATAGGGCTGTGTAGGGCTGGAATTTCAGGCATTGCGGGTTAGGGTTGAGGTCCGTTTTTCAGGATTTGGCTTTAGGTTTATCTCATGGGCTTGCTAGGCTTATGTAGTGTAGTGCACGTGTGCACGGAGTGACATGTACGAGCGACAGCAGCAAGTGTACACCGAAGCTGCTGTCCGCTCGAGTTCGAAGCTTTTCAGGTTAGCGCTCGCCATGCCTCGCTGAGCCATGTCGTCGCCGTTCCGCAGCGCTATGGCGGCCTTCGAGGAGCTCCCGGCCTTGACGGACGACGACCTTCGAGTTCTGCTGCGCTCGCTCGGAACCGATCAGCTGCGCCGCGTCANCTCATGCAGGAGCCGCCGGTGACCATGGTACCAAAGACAGCCACGCCCGCGCCGCCGCAGCGCCAGACCACGGAGACCTTCTTCGACGACTTGGTGCCGGACCTCGAGAACTACCTGCCCGCCCCGCCCGCGGTCGTCGTGGAGGCCTCCCGACAGTGACAGTGACGATGAACAGCTCGCTCGAGGACGACACGGAGGATGACGACGAGGACCCGGGGAACGACGACGCACCGCCCGCCGACACGCAGCCGCCATGGGCCAGGGACGACACGGTGCCTCGACACCAGGAGGCGCAAGGGTCGGGTGCTGCCTCGTCAGCAGACGCAGCCCCGACAGTGACCGAGCCGACCGTGCCCGACCCGCCGGTCCAGGACCCACCTGCGCCGTCGCCTTTTCCGTCGGCCAGCTGCGTCAACAGGGAGCAGGAGCGCCTGGCACGACGACGCGCTCGATCGGACCGCAGCCCTGCGACCTTCTGGATGGCGACGCGACAGTGGTGTGGACGCTGCCCAACGGAGTGAACCCGCAGCTTAGGCTGCGAGACGCCGAAGGCAGATCGCACTGCCGTGTGCGCAGGCCGCTGTTATAGGCCTATAATTCGTACACGAGCCGGAACGGCGCATGGGCATCACTACTGCGGTCCATGTGACCGCGTGCGGCAAGCAGCAGGTCGGCGCTGAAAGTCCGAGCCGCTTCTAGGAGATGTTTTTGAGCTCGCGGCGCATCGCATCGCATCGCGACGCCCGAGCTCCGTCACAGTCTTCGCCAGGCACGCGGCGCCGCAAAAAGAAGAGACCGAGAGTAGTGACGAACCCTTCTCCCCCTCCCGAACCACAGGAGTGAGTGCGAGCTGCAACTCCACTCCTGCATTAGGTCTCCTCTCGCGTTTACTCTCTTTCTCGCCGAAGCCAGTCTGCCAGGAGTGCCTCCGCTCTCGCATTAGGTCTCTTCTCGCTCTGCCTCTCTCCCTCGAGTGACTGCGAGGTTTGCACGCACTTTGGTTGCGAGTGGTTGCGCTGTGCGTGTACAAGTGTTGCAGTGGACATGTCTTCAGTGAGTGTGCGCTTCGCCTCGCTCGGTCTTTCGCTCGCG
>BGNK01003390.1:52612-74955 GCA_003297005.1 Symbiodinium sp. clade A Y106 | reverse complement strand
TAGATCATCATGAAGCAGTTTCACACCATGACGTTACAACCGATATTTGGCTCAAGACACAAAAGGAAGCGTTATCATTACTGTGTCTTGGAATCCAAGTTTGCCCTGCAAATAACTATCTTCCTCCGTATTTGTGGATAGAGCCACCCAGGAATGGAAGCTGCTGTATCTTAACTATAGGCAAGTCATAGGTCTAAAAGCTTTGCCCTCAACCTACATCAGATAAGCCTTCAAACTCTAAACCCGAAGCCCTGAGATTCTAAACCCTAAATCCTGAAGCCCCAAACCCTAAAACCGGAAAAACCCTAAACACTTAAACCTAGAGCGTAAATGTTCAAGACTTTGACGTTGACGTTGTATATTGCAGGAGAGATTGACAAGGTGAGAACACCAGAGCCGACATTCAGCCTGTAGCCTCGATGGGTCTTTATAGGGTTTTACAGGGTTTAGGGTTTTACACGGTTTCAAAGGGCTTTTTATGGCATTTTATAAGGGGCAGGGTTTAGGGTTTTACACGGTTTCAAGGGCTTTTATGGCATTTATAAGGGACAGGGTTTAGGGTTTTACACGGTTTCAAATGGCTTTTATAGCATTTTTATAAGGGACAGGGTTTAGGTTTTTACACGGTTTCAAAGGGCTTTTATAGCATTTTATAAGGGACAGGGTCTAGGGTTTTACACGGTTTCAAAGGGTTTTATAGCATTTTATAAGTTCATAAGGGACAGGGTTTAGGGTTTTACACGGTTTCAAAGGGCTTTTATAGCATTTTATAAGGGACAAGGTTTAGGGTTTTACACGGTTTCGAAAGGCTTTTACAGCATTTTATAAGGGGGCTTCTGCAACAAAGCTTCATAGTATTTTATAATTGGTTTTATACCAGGTTCCTCAGTGGTCCCCTCTTCGCGAGCACATAGGGGAAGCAATTCGGGCGTCCTGAATCTTGCCAGCAGATTGGGGGACGCTTGTTGACCACGATCCTGAATCCCGCCAGTAGATGGGGGGGGGGAGCGGATTTTTCGTTGAGTGGTTTCACTCTTTTAATGACTTGGTTACCGGTTTTCCTTATTCAGAGACCCTGAATCCTGAAACCTTAACCCAAACCGTAAAGCCGAAACTCTGGACCCTGAACCCTAGATTCAGGGATTCAACTGTGAACTTGCTGAACGCCCGACAACATAATCATGCTAGAGGGTGTATAGGTATGGTGTATGTTTCTGTGGCGAACGCTGCGTCTCCATCGCAATTGCCTGCACAGCATCGGGATTTAGTTGTTTGGGGTGCAGGGATTTGAGCTGAGAGTACTGCGATCAAGGCCTTTGGCTTTGGCGATGTTTTCGAATGTCAGAAAAACTCTGGCATATGCCCTACACACGAAACACAGCATCTGCTTCCGTCACCCGTCTGAGGAAAAGCTTTTGATTGCAACTGATAACCTTTCAGCCCGAAGCCATCAAGGCTTAAACGGAACCCTTAACCTGGGCTTTGGAGTACCATACTTTAATACTTTGCTTAAAGGAACCATTATGAAATTTAAGTTTCTACTTTTTCTCCCTGGTTACTTACCCTCAATCCACAACCCTAAACCTTAGAATCGAAGTCCTAGAAGATAGACTCAGTGACCCCACTAGCCCACGGAAAGCCCAGGCCCTCCCTTTATGGGGTGATGCCAGGACTTTACTCTGAGCAGTCTGCAAAACCGAAAGAAGCTTTAACTCCCGATGTAAAGTTTTGGGATTTCTGTTTAGGCTCGATGTACCTGTGAAGCTAGAGCCGTCAGCCAAAAAAACGACAAGCCCACCAAGATAGGCTAGGTGTACGTCAGGGTTATCCTATACATCCGGTGCAGTTGCCACATATCACTTAGGGTGCCGCGAGCTGTATGCCGCCTTCTACCACAACATGACGCACGGCTGCCCATGCCATCCACAGCTCAAAGCATGGGTCAGCTCAGGACTCGTAGGACAGGCCCAGGCTCGAATCCGTGCGCAGCCCGCCTTCTACCGCAAGCAAGGCTCTAAGGGCTCGTCGTCCGAGTGGCTCTGCGACTCCCCGCGAATATGCAGAGTCCAGATAGCCCCGCCCACACCGGGCCTTTCGATGCGGCCCTGGAACACGGCCGGAACGAAGCCCAATGGCAAGGACGACCTCTCGCTGTTTGGCCTGCCCGGGCCTGGCTGCCTCCCACACATAAACGTAGCCTCCCTTGCAAAATTGGCAAGTTGCAGTATCACTAAAACCCCAAAGCCTTAAACACACTAAAGCCTTAAACCCAATAGCTTGGGCCATAACCATAATCCGACACCCCGGTCCCGAAAGCCCTAAATCTGCAGATGCATATTCAGGACAGTCGGGAGGGGCACGCCATGGCGGCCGGCAGGCCAAGGGTATGAATTCTGAGGTTCATAGGTTCCGAGCGGTCCCAGGAAATCGGAACAGAGGATTTCACAGGTTCGTTCGTGTCGGGCGTTGCGATCCCGAAGCATGACGATGATGTTCAGACATACTGGTTTAGGCTTGTGGGCTTAGATTATGCACACCTTCGCGAAAAAGCTCCGGTTCCAGAGGGTTCCTCCACTGGTTCCGATCAGGTTTCCTACAAGGGTTTCGGGTCTAGGAGTTCAGGATTTAGGCTTCACGGCTTCCCTTAAGGGCCCCTAAAAGGGTTCCTAAGGTAGCAGCGAGACCCTAAACTCCAAACCCCAAACACGCTTAAAACAATCCGTTCCAAGGGACCCGCTTAGTGACTCTAAGCCCCAAACCCTGAAACCTATAAAAACCCCTAAGCCTAAGCCCTAAGCCTCGCTTTGGCACGACAGGGCTCGTGGAGGAAGTCTTCCACCTCGCACCGAAGGTGCCCGGGCCGGGGGTTGGCGTGGCGGTTCAGGTCGGTTATAGGGTTCAGGGTCTATCTTAGGGGCTGAGTTGACAACCGTTGACCTTCTAGGGTTTAGTAGAAGGGAGTTTCCGAAAATAGGGGACCCTAATATGGTACCCTAAATAGTAGGATCTTATTATAAGGACCCCCAAAAAAGGTACCCCTACTTTTCGGAAACTCCCATATAATCCTACAATAATTCTAAAGTTTCAACAGGTTAACCTTTTTCGGGCTAAGGTATTCAGCCCCTGGGTTTCTGTTAAAGAGTTCCTTTAAGGGTTCCTTTCACGGGTTCCTTTAAAGAGTTCCTTTCAGGGTTCCTTTAAGGGTTCCTTTAAAGAGTTCCTTTAAAGAGTTCCTTTAAGGGTTCAGGGTTTATAAGGGTTTAGGGTTTAGCGGGGTTGGGCGGTTCAGGTCGGAGCTTTGGGATTCGAAGGGTGTGGGTGCCGGCATGACCATCAATATCACCATCTTCATAAGAGTAATATCAGAATGGTAATAGTAACACTATCTATAGTAAAAATAATAACAGATAGGAGTGATAAGAAATACAAATGAAGACATGGGTAAAATCAAAAAGAAAACGAGAATAAAAGTATAATCAAATATGAAAAGTAAAAAAGAAACATGAAAGAATAATGAGAATAAAATGATGAATGACAATAAGAAGAATAACAAAAAGAATCGGAATAATAGTAACACTGATACTAGTTATATTTCAATAGTTGTAGCAAGAAGGATACCTAAGATAGTAGACAAAGAATACTAATTTGATATTAGGCCTAATATCAATATACATCATAGTACTGATAATAGTATTAGTAGCAATAATAATAACAGGATACTGGAAATTGCAGTATTCATCACCATCATCATCACCATCACTGCCAACATCACCGATGCAATTATTTAGCGCCAGCAAATATTACAATGGAATAGTAGTCTTATAGAGCAGCATATCATAACCCAAGAGTTTGTGTTCCAGGCCTTGTCTCAGGTTTCTGCACATCATGAGTCGCTGTGTCTACTGTATACAGACCATGCTTGAACCTGAAAGGGTTTTCGGTATAGGCACCATGGCAAACCGGGCACCCGTGTCAGCAAAGCAAAGCAAAGACAATAAAGAAACAACAGAAACAAACAGAGCCCCAAATCAAGACAAACACAGGCTGTGAACACATGATTGAGGTTACAAGCATACATCTCCAATTATTTCATACAGTCTACTGCGCCTGCAACTGACGTATCTCCCTAAACCCAAAGGCCTAATTCTGCCAGGCGGTTCAGGGTTTAGCGGATCGTTGCCATCGTTCTTCAGTCCTTGGCTTGTGTCGCTGGACTTGGCACTGGAGGCGAGACCACCAAGCAAACAGCACAACTTGCAACTAAACCCCGAAACCCTAAACCCTAATTGAACCCTAAACCCAAACCATCCCAAACCCGTAGACCCCAAACCATCTAAAACCCAAACCTAGGTTCCTGAGTAGTACCCTTTTGCCCTTTTTGGTTTAGGGTCTTCTGGTTAAAACTGAACATTAGGAAAAAGGGTACCCTTATTATAAAGGGATTACTCAGGAACCTAGAAACAGAATGAAAAGCTTGCAAGGTGCAAAACTTCGCCGCCCGGCACCCGCAGTGCCCGAGAAGCTGCCCCTCGACAAGAGATCACGGGTGTCGGAGGGTTCTGAAGGGTTTGAAGAGTTCATTTAGGGTTCGGGTTTAGGGTTTAGAAGGTTCATCTAGGGATAGGTTCAGCGTTTAGGGGCATCCCTGAGGGTTCAGGGTTATTCTTAACGGTTAGA
The DNA here is from genome assembly GCA_003297005.1 of Symbiodinium sp. clade A Y106. Classification (NCBI taxonomy): domain Eukaryota; class Dinophyceae; order Suessiales; family Symbiodiniaceae; genus Symbiodinium; species Symbiodinium sp. clade A. Next base: position 70,278 of record BGNK01003390.1, on the reverse strand, counting down.
GGGGCTTGGTATGTGTTGGGGGGTTTGCTTCTCAGAGGCTCCAAGAGGCATTCAAAACTGGGTTCGGGAGTACCATGCTTGAATGTTTTTTGGACCCGTTCCTTAAAGGAACCATTGTAAAAGAAAAGTATGTAGATCTTTTTTTCCCCGGCATACTTCAAAGGCCAGAAAATAAAAAGTTTGCTATGCAGGGTTTGATTACAAGCGTGTTCTATTGGCTGTTACATGGTGTTTTACGAAAGGGGTGTATGAGGCATCTTTCTTGGAGTTGTAGTTTTCGGGTACCCCTGAATCCCAAACCCTAAACCCTAAGCCTTAAGCCCCTGAACCCTAAACCCCTTAAACCCTAAACCCCTGAACCCTCAACCCCTAAGCCTTAAGGCCCTGAACCCTAAACCCTAAACCCTAAGCCCTAAACCCCTAAACCCCCTCAACCCTTAAACCCTAAACCCCAAACCTGTCGTGCGAGCGAAATGTCACTGCACTTTAAACAGAAAATCCTAAACCCTAAACCCTTAAACCCTAATCCCCTGAACCCTCTACCCAAGATGAGTCCAGTCTTAAATCCTGGAAGTTTTGAGGGGTATTTCCGAGTTCTGCCTGCCAGGCCAAAGCTTCGAGAAGGCTTTCATCCCCAAGACGGTTTAGAGTTTAGAGGTTTAGGGGTTTAGGGTTTAGGGGGTTTGGGTTTTGTCGTCTTAGGTTCCTGTCCAATACCAAGAAGGGATGTCTTTCTGTTTCCGAGGTTAAGGTGGATTCTAGGAGGAGCATCGCTGGGAATGCCAGCTCAAAGGCTCAAGGGACTTAACAAGTAAGTTGTAAATTCTAAGTAGGTTATAACTCGGATAACACTACTTAGGGGACTCATAACCCCAAGTTCCTAAACCCTAAACCTTAAAGCGGCCCTAAATCCTAAACCCTAAACCCAAGCATAGCACATTGAGTAAGCCCCTTGAGCCCTTAAGAAATGTAGAGGGTCCACATATACTACCATTATGGAATTTAAGTCTCACACGACAATCCTTATTATGGTGCGGGGGGCCTAATTCCATAATAGTGGCACCCCAACCCCGAAATCCGAGAAAGCCTAAACCCTAAAGCCTAACGCCTAAACCGTACATATGGACCCTAAAACCCTAAACCCTAAAACCCTAAAACACTAAACCCTAAAACCCTAAAATCCTAAAACCACAGAACCCTAAACCCTAAACCCCAAAATCCTAAAACCCTTAACCCTAAACCCCCTGGGGAAGAGGTTTAGGGTTGAGGGTTTAGGGTGAAAGGCCCTCCTTGGGGCCGACATCCCGAGGCTACGCAGCCGAAGCCTCAGAAGGGTTTTTAGGGGTTTAGGGTCTACTTAACGGATCATGGGACTTAGTAAGAAAAATTAGGGTTCCTTTAAAGGGCTCCTTTAAGGGTTCTATAGAAGGGTTCTATAAGGGGGAGTTTAGGGTACTTAGAGGATCATGGGACTTAGTAAGTAGGTTATAGTTTGGGTTATAAGTCCCTAACTGGGGCTATCCTAATTACAACCTACTTATAACCATCCTTACTAAGTCCCATGAGCCTTTACGTAGTGTTTCCGGTTGGGGTTTAGTGCTGTACTGCAGGGTTTAGGGCTTAGGGCTGCTATACTTTAGGGTTTAGAGTTTAGGTTCCCGTATAAAGACTCAGTGCGTTTAGGGTTTTTTGGGTTTAGGGCTTGGGGTTTAGGGGATTCCCATACAAAGACTCATTAAAGTGTTTGGGTTTAAGGGTCTAGGATTCTTGGTATTTTGGTTTTGTATACTTTTTGTTTATACATGATATATGTATATGTATTTCGTTTGGTGGGGAGGAAACCCTAAACCCTAAACCCTAAAGCGGGGAAGCTGGATTTTGGGACAGCTTTGGTAGAAGATCAGTGTTTTGGGTTTAGGGCTCAGAGATTGTGGGTTTTTGAGAACCCCAGGTTTCTTGAAGGGTTTAGGGTTCAGGGTTTAGGGTTCAGGGTTTAGGGTTTAGGGTTCAGGGTTTAGGGTTTAGGGTTGAACTACTACCGTACTTAAAGGCCCAAGGGACTTGGTAAGTACGCTTAGACTTAGTAGCTGAGTGGGTACACTTTACACTTTTTGGGATATTATTACCCGCTGTAAAACTGAAAGTGTACACTTTTTGGGGCTTGTGAACTCAGCAACTAAGGCTACTACCGTACTTAAAGGCCCAAGGGACTTGGTAAGTACGCTTCAAAGTAAGGGTATAAATAGGGTACCCCTACTTAGGGTACTCAAACCCCAGTTATAACCCCACATACAAGTCCCTTGAGCACTTAAGTAGGGTGTTTGGTCTTTTGGTTATTGGATCCCCAGAGACTCCAATATCCCTTAATTCAGGAATATTCCTTAAATCATAGTAGGGATCCCTACTATGATTTTAGGAAAATTCTTTAATTAAGGGATATTGGTGTCACTGGGTCGTTTGGTGGCGGTTCAGAGTTTGGGGGCTTTGGGATTTAGGGTTCATTGCTTCTGGCCGACTCAGGGCTCTGGGATTGCGGTTTGGCACTGAAGGATTTCAGGCTCAGGGTTTTCCTGGGTTCAGGGTTGAGGGGTTGTGGGTCAAGTTTTAGGTTCGAAGTCTTGTGTTTTTCTGGTTTGGGTTTTTGCAGCTCATTGTTCAAGGTTTGAGCTTGTTTGGTAAAGCTTCAGGGCCTTTCTCTGAGCTTTGCGGGTTTCAGGCTGCTGGCTTGGAAAGTTGTACGGTCAATTTCGATTGTTCTGACACCAAGATGGCTGTGGGATCCCCAAGCCGAGGGCAGCAAGCCATAACCCAAAAATAACCCAAACCATCCTAAACCCTCGGGAAGATGCCTTGACTCGGGAGCGCATAGCTTGACAAAGTCTGTTTCTCCTACTTGAAGCTCATGGCCCAAATCGTTCCATGCAGCACGCAAAGCCGTAAGCTTTGCCGCTAGACCCTAAACCCTCAAACCACCTGAGCCCTACAACCCCACACACACCCTAAACCCTAAACCCTAAACCCAAAGAAAGCCCACTATAAACCCGAAGCTCCGAAACCTCGCCAAACCCTGAGACCTAAAAAAACCCTAAACCCCGCGCTCCGAACTCTGAAAACCCCAAAACCCAAAAAACCCAAAGAGCCCAATATTCCTTAATTAAGGGATATACCTAGGGTTCCTGAAGGGGTCCTTTAAGGGATTTATAGGGTTTAGGGTTTAGGGGATTCTAATATGCCTTAATTAAGGGATAGAACCTTAAATTATTGTAGGATCCCTGATATGATTTAAGGAATATTCCTTAGTTAAGGGGTATTGGGCTCTCTGGGCCCTTATTAAACCCCTAGACCCAGCCATTATTTCTGCAGTATCTTTCCTTGCTCAGGCGCAGAGGGAGACCGGCCCCTTGACTGCACATACTTTGCTGCACCGGGGCGTTTAAGGTGTTGTTTAGGTTTTGTTTGGTGGTTTTTGGGGTTTAGGTTTTTTGGGGGGGAGGGGGGTGATAGGGTTCAGGTTTTCTGCAGGCGTTTAGGGTTCAAGGTTTTGTTTAGGAGATTCGGGTTAGGGCTTAGGATTTTGTGTAGTGATTTGGGGCTCATGGTTTTGTTCAGGGGTTTAGGGTTTATAATGTGTTGTTGGGGGGTTAGGGTTTAGGTTTTGTCTAGGGGTTAGGTGTTGGGTCACCACTCACACTAAGCCCAAAACATCCAAAAGCCCGAAGCCCTCGAAGCGGAACCCAAACCCTAGATGCCTATTTAGGGTTCCTTATATGGACCCTACTATTTTGGGGTTATAGGCCCAGGGTTTCTTAATCAGGTTCCTACATTAGTCCTCATACTCCTCCCTTTTGAAACTTAGTAGCTGAGTGGATACACTTTACACTTTTTGGGATAATACTGTTGATTGACAAAATCCTGCATTACCCATTATAAGGAATATACCATAATTCCCATAGTTTAGGGTCCTTAGGGTCATGCAGGATTTTGTCCATCAACAGTATTACCCACTATAAGACTGAAAGTGTACACTTTTTGGAGCTTGTGAACTCAGCAACTAAGTAGATGCCTGTTTACGGGAACTTCAAGAATAGCCCAGCACCCTCCCAAGACTTGTACTTGAACCCTACCATGCAGGTACTTCCGATCTTGGCAATCTTAACTCCCTTCGTAGCGACATGAACCCTGACGCCCTAAACACCCCAAACCTGAAACCGAACTGGACCCATTATAAACCCTTCCTGTTTTGGGCTTGCTTATTATGACTTCCTTATACAAGTCCCTTAAAACGGTAGGCTGTTTGGAGTCCAGGTAGTAGCTCAGTGAGTGCACTTTACACTGTTCAGGGAAACATAACCCAATATAATCCCATATACAACTTAGCGTTCTTCTGGTTGGCTCTTAGGCCTTTAACTTTTGGGGTTTCTATATGAACTATAATAAGGAGGCTACAAGTTTAACTTTTAGGAGGGAGGGGTTCAGAAGTCAGCCAAGTTTTGCATGCTTTTGAACTCAGCAGGTAAGGAAACCCCTAAAGCCCCCAAGACTTAAAGTTCCGGCGTTCCAGCTTGTTGTCATGGGGTTTCCCATTTAAGCCTGAACCGTAGCAAAGAGGAGTCCCCTTGCTTTTAAAGGGCGAGTTGGGAACTATGATTTAACCCCCCTTATAAAACAATGTACATGCCCTACTAAGATTTAGGGTATACTCCTTAATTCAGGGATTTTGGAAGGTCTAGGCTGTTTTCTTGTTAAACACAGCGACTGGAGCTCTGATGTCCCACGACGCCGCACAGGAAGATGCGTCCGACCACCACCAAAACATACGGCGAACCGCACGAACCTAGGCCCGGGGAAGACTCTGTAGTCCGCTTGTACGGGGAATTAAACCCTAAACCCCTAAACCCTAAACCCTAAACCCCTAAACCCTAAACCCTAAACTCAGGGGGGTCACGGCAGATCCCTCCGAACTTCCTGGTAGCGGAGCCCCGAGTGATGCGGCAAGGACTATCCGAGCATGTTTGCTTCAGCCCGGTGAGGTCGTGAACGTCATCGACCTTTTTTACTCTTGCTGGGGATTGCGCGATAGCCGTGGCAAATATCATGAAGAGGGCTGTCTTGCCTGGAGTTCTATGCCATAACATGGTCGAGACGAACTGCAAGAACCAGCCGAACTCTTCTCAGAGTTCACACGACGATGCTCAATAAAATTCCCTATGGTATTTCATAAAATCTTATGAGTGTGACCCCCGCAATCCTCTGCCCTAAACCCTAAACTAGGTAGGGCTTTGGGACATTTTATATTTTCCCTTATTGGGCTTAAGAGGATCTTATTTTCTAACATTTTCCAAAAGATTTAAAGGCCCCACCTAATAAACTTAAACCTCGAAGCAAAACCCGAAGCACCTGATCAACATGAAACCCCTCTGACATCCAGGCGCTGGATCCTTGGCCGAAGAGGGTCCTGCACACCGAGGATTTTAGTGGTTTCGGGTTTACGGGCTTGTATGAGGCTTCTACAGCGTCTACAGACCCAATCAGTACATTGATACTTAAAGGCTCATGGGACTTAGTAAGCAAGGTTATAAGTAGGTTATAATTTGGATAACCCCACTTAGGGGACTTATAACCCCAATTATAACCTACTTACTAAGTCCCATGATCCTCTAAGTACCCTAAACTCCCCCTTCTAGAACCCTTATAGATCCCTAAACTGCCCCTTATAGATCCCTTAAAGGAACCCTTTAAAGGAACCCTAGGGTTTCTTACTAAGTCCCATGATCCTCTAAGTACGCTTTTGTTTTTAATCGGATTCTCCGGGCTCCTGGGTGCTTTAGGGTGTCGGCGTTAGGGTTTAGGGCACCCAGAGACTCCAATATCCCTTAATTAAGGAATATTCCTTAAATCATATTCGGAATCCTACTATAATTTAAGGTATATTCAGTAATTAAGGGATATTGGAGTCTCTGGGCAGGCTCTTCTATTCTGATTGGCACTTAGTCAAGGCCTCAGTTGGGGTGTCCATGGGGTCCTTGTTATACGGCGTACAAAGTTAACAAGTCATTTAAACCCTGAGCCCTAAATCGTTCATTTGGGAAGGACTTCTAAGTGCCGTGATGTCCTTATGTTAAACCTCCTAGCACAACCCTTAAAAGCACAAAGGCCGAGTCCCGGGTTTAGGGTTTTGGGATGTTTAGGGTTTAGGATTTAGGATTTAGGGTTTAGGGTATAGGGAACCGGAACCCCCAAGCGAGAAAGCCGTAATCATGTACTTCCCAACCGAAGGACTCTGCTGTCTATGGTGTGGCTAGACTGGACCGTTGTTGAGCCATTATAGATTCTTTTGTACAACCGCTGGGTAAGCCCAAACAAGTCCTGCAAGCCCAATAAAGTGCTTACTTGAAGGCTCATGGGACTTAGTAAGTAAGGTTATAAAGTAAGGTTGTAATTAAATTAGGTTATCCCTACTTAGGGTACTTGTAACCCCAACTGTATCCCTACTTATTGCTACATCCTTTGAGCCTTTACTTAGGATTTTTCGAGACTTGGAATGGTTGCACAGGACGGCCGCCACTCGCCCCCGATGCCAAGGCCGAGCCACCCTTGTGTCCTAAGCATTCCTAGTTCGGTTTAGGGTTTAGGGTTCAGGTTTGGGGTTTAGGGTTTCTGGGCCGGTTCACTTCACTAACGTGTCCTCAAAGCCTGTCCCTTTTATCGAGGTTCACATGTTCTTGGTAAACTCTCCAGTCGAAACTAGGAAAGTCATTATTCCCGAGTTTAGAGCGTACACTGCTTGCATTGTTTCTTGGAAATGCAGGATACAGAGCTCTCGTTGCTCATTTTGTGGGCCCAAGGTGAGCAGATTCGGTTTGGGAACATCTGGAGCAGTGTTCGAATCTGGTGATATCCCTGCGGTAAGCGTCCCAAGCCGGAAGTTCTGAACTTCGTCGGTCTCGTCAGAAATGTCTTCCAACACCCGGACGACACCCTAAACCGTAGCCACAGCCAGGGACGAGCCCCTGCGGGCACGGACAAAGCCATGGTTGGCGGCCGCTCAGTTTTTACAGTAAACCCCATAAAGTTGGAAACCGGATTAAGGCCAAATAGTGCTGGGATTCCTTATACATTACTCTTAAGGATTGAGGCTATTGGGTTTCCAATTTTTGGGCTTCTACTTTCTACTGTAATGGTAGTTCAATCAGAGCCTTTTAGGGCTAGGAATATATAGGGGCCTTCTTTAATTACCTATACTATTTGGGGCTCCTTATTGTAGTTGAAGTGTATCAGTTCTTAATGGTAGTTCAATCAGAGCCTCTTAGGGTTTCGGGATGGCTCAGGGTTTAGTTTAGGGGTTAGGGTTTTAGGCAGTTCTTAATGGTAGTTCATCCAGAGCCTTTTCTAGGTATCGCTTCGAAATAATTTACAATTTCGGTTATTGTGTAATATAGAGCCTTAATTATTTCCACAAGAATTTGAAGACTGTTGAAATCGACACCTAGATAATCGTAGTTCAATCGGCCTTATAAGAGCCTTGTAGGATTGAAGGATCGTTTAAGGATTTAGAGGTTTAGGACTGGTACTGTTGATGGACAAAATCCTGCATTACCTATTATAAGGAATATACCATAATTCCCATAGTTTAGGGTCCTTAAGGTCATGCAGGATTTTGTCCATCAACGGTAGCTCCATCGGCTTTGGAAGAGCCTTGTCAGGGGTTCATATCGGCTTTAGAAGGGCTTATACCGGGCACGAAGAGCTGGTTATAGAAGGCTTCATGTACAGTCTACCCCATAAAGTTGGAAACCGGATTAAGGCCAAATAGTGCTGGGCTTCCCTTTACATTACTCTTAAGGGTTGAGGCTATGGGGTTTCCAACTTTTCGGCTTTTACTGTAGGGTCATCGGGTTTTACATTGGTTTAGGGTTTAGGTTTTAGGGTTTCAAAGATCAGCCCTGTCTTGGCTTCATCTGCAAAGCTGGTGCGATAAACCCAACCAATCCGGTTCGATAAACCGCGAAGCCTGAATCCTCTTTGGCTCTTTGGGACTGAGCCAGGACCTTAGGACCATAAGCTTTGTGGGTCCGCTGGGGGTTCTTACTATGGGGTCAGATTGCAGGGTCTATGAATTGAAATTTTAGGAGGGGTTCTAAGTGCTATTGGCTATGATGCATTCTGGAACTTACGCACTCCTAGCTAGATTTACAAAGAGCTCTGGCCATACATCCTTCTATGCAAACTCAACATGTAACTCCTCAATCAAGCTCTAAACTCTAAACCTTCAACCCCAAAACCGAACATCGGTATCCGACGAACGAGGCAAGCCGCCTCACATCACGCGCCCTCCGCGCGCCGGCCAGCCGGGAGCCCCAAAAGGAAGCAGAAACACAGCGCTTTGAGGGATTATCTGCATCCCAACCCAGACCCCCGGGAGGATCCAAAAAGTAGATCCCTTAATAGGGGTTCCTATAAAGTACCCTTAGTAGTATAGGGCCCCAAATTAGGGGATCTACTTTCTAGANAATAGGGGTTCCTATAAAGTACCCTTAGTAGTATAGGGCCCCAAATTAGGGGATCTACTTTCTAGATCCTCCCGGGGGTCTGGGAAAGTAGTGTGCCAAAGTAGTGTTCAGGGGCCTCGAAAGGTAGGATGAAGGTAGGGGGGTTAATCCCCAAATAAGAGTCCTTATATAAGGGATCCTTCATCCTACCTACCTTCGTCCCACCTTTTGAGGCCTCCAAAGTGTGGAGATCTGAGAGGGGGTGGTATTAAATAATCTCCCCCTACAGTCCGTTCATATTCACACTACAGCTTATCCCCCGAACCGTAGTCTAATGACTCTTTATTATCCATTGCAATTTACAGGGGCTTGAAATAAGTTTTCAATATTCACATGCAGAAAACTCACACTTTAAACCTACATGCCCGATGCCCCTTACAACAATGTCCCAAGCGTCCCTCCAGAGACAGCTTTTACATCCCGAAAACCGCCGCCACTAAATTAAAAAGTACATCCGAAAACCCACAGAATAAACCTAAGCTGGGCCTTCCCTAAGCCCCGAAACCCAAACTGACCCCCCCCCCTATATACAGCTTTGTTAAAAAAACCTGCAAAGCCCTTCCAAAAACCCCTACAGTGAACCCTAGAAAGTTGGAACATGGGTTTAGGAGGATTGGTGCTAGGATCTACTCTACTTTACCTGCAGGGCATGAGGATATTGATGTTCCAACTTTCTGGATTCTACTGTAAATGAAGCCTTAGAGGAACCCCCGTTCAAAAACGAAAGTGAAACCTAAGCCCAAACCCTCTCCTCCGGATCCGAAGGTGACTATGTCACTGGCCTGGGAACACCTCAAGGACGAAAAGAACCCTAAAAGGGTTTAGGGTTCATGTACCTTATAGGGATTCATAGTATAGTTGTAGAGGCCCCCTACTTTTAAGAGTCATTCGGTCCTTAAGGCAAGGACATCAAAGCGAAGCAAACACGCCCTAAAACCTTCACGGTTACCTTTAATACCAAACAGCGAAATACTGCACTTAAACCCTCAACCCTAGACCCTAAGCCCTAAACCCAAATTAAAGAAGGACAGAGAACAGCAAAGGAAGCCTTAAATACCTTCAGCCTTACTTGAAGAATGAAGGAGAGCCTTAAACCCTAAACCCTTAAAGGAACCCTAAAAGGAAACCCTGAACCCTTAAAGGAGTCAAGGAAGGAAAGGAAGCTTTTGAGAAGCCGAGGCCGACGAAGGAAAAGCCTCCGAGCAAGGCGGCCGCCGGCCAAAAGCTCGCAGAGCCCCGGGAGGCCGCCTTTGTAGGGCTTTAGGGGGGTTTAGGGGTTTAGGGGGGTTGAGGGATTTAGGGTTTAGGGGTTTAGGGATTCGGGGTTTAGGGGTTTTAGGGTTTAGGGGTTTAGGTGTTTGGGGTTTAGGGTTTTAGGGGTTCGGGGTTTAGGGGTCTAGGGTTTAGGAGTTTTAGGGGGGTTTAGGGTTTGGGGTTTAGAGGTTTGGGTTTAGGGGTTTAGCGCTTTGGGGCCTGACAGTCTACGGTTTGGGGCTTGACAGCTTTTTCAGGGCTTTAAACTTACGCAAAGGGGTTTATAGAACTGCAGAGGGTTTTAAAGGAAGCGTGTTATAAGTTGTTGTTCGCAGATTCGCCGTGTTAAAGAGCTTATAGACGTTGCAAAAGGACTTGTAATGGTTTTAAAGCCTGCTTTCGAGGGTTGTCGGATATAAGGGGGTTTTCGGGTTTTGAGTTTTCGGGCTTAGGGCTTTAGGACTTGAGTGTTTTGCGCTTTTATGTGTAAAGGTTGGTTGCATATATTTTGGAGTCTTTCACGGGTCTTACATGGGTGTTTTGGTGTTTTCAAGGGGTTTGAAAATGGATTTGCAAGTGTGGGTATAAGCGATTTTTTGTAGTTTAGTTGGCAATCTCACAAGTCGGAAAAATACATACAGACCCGTCCTTGGTTGTTTAAACATTTTTGCCCATGTATTTTGCCGTATGGGTGGTTTAACACCTTCTGCGTTTGGACCGGCGCAACTACATATTCCTTTTTTGGCTTCATAAGGAGGCTCTCAACAGGTCTGCTTCAGAGTTATACAAAGGTTGCGTAAGGTTTTATAAGGGTTCGGCCGTGGTTTGTGGCTTAGGGTTTGCAGTAAGGTTGGGGCTTGTCCGGTTTTAGGATTCTGCTGCGTCTTGGTTTTTTGAGTGCAGGGTTTGACATGTCAGGATTTTACGGTTGGGGTTTCGGGGTCCTTGAGCCCTGAGAAACGGACAAGACAGCAACTCTGAAGCCAAGCCACACGAGCACTAAGCCATTCGTGAGTCAAACCCTGGACCAAACTACTCTGAACCCAACCCTAAACCCACACCCCTATAAAGCCTCATAAGAATTCTTCGCCCCTTTGCAGCACTACCGTAAACGCAAAAAGCCTAACCTTCTAAGGAAATCATAGCCCTAAGCAGGTAGGTTCTTTAGGGTTTAGGTAGGAAAAGCCCTAAACTCTAAATCCTAAACCTTAAACCCTTAAACTGGGCTTTGGAGTACCATACTTTAACACTTTTTTTCTTAAAGGAACCATTATGAAATACAAGCTTATACTTTTTTCTCGCTGGTTACTTAAAAGCCCAGTTAAATAGGATCCCTATTATGATTTAAGGTGTATTCCTTAGTTAAGGGATATTGTTGTCTTTGCAGCACTTTGCTGAACCTGGTCCTAGGCCGTGCAGCCGGCGCCACGTGGACATGAGACAGGGACTCAGGAGCTGATGCCACGCACGGTTTGAAGTTTACCTTAAGGACCAAATGACTCTTAAAAGTACAGGCCCTTTACAATTATACTATGAATCCCTATAAGGTATGTGAACCCTAAACCCTTTTAGGGCTCTTTTCGTCCTTAAGGTAGGCGTTTGGGGTTTACTTAAAGGATCATGGGACTTAGTAAGTAGGTTATAGTTGGGGTTATAAGTCCCCTAAGTGGGGTTATCCTGACTATAACCTACTTATAACCTTACTTACTCTTACTAAGTCCCATGAGCCTTTAAGTAGGGGTTTGGGTATTAGGTTTTCAGGATTTAGGGCTCTTGGGAATCCTTTTTGTTTTTGGCGTAAAACTCCAAGGGGTTCTCAGACGTATATATATATGTCTATTATGGTTCTCAGGGCGCTTAAGTTAAGGGATTGGAAGTTTCAGGTTTTGGAGGTCAGTGAAGAAGGCTTTCCGAATTGAAAACTTTCGACGCGAAGTATTGCTACAAAGACTGAGAGATGTGCGGGTTTAGGGGAATTTGACTCTCGGACGTCGGGTTCTGGGCTTAGGGCTTGGAGGTTTGGGGGCTCTCATTCCAACTTCGGGGATGATAAACTCAACCATCCCCCGGGAGAGGATCCAAAAAGTGGATCCCTTGAGGGGGTTCCTATAAAGTACCCTTTAGTAGCTACGGTGCATGGACAAAACCCTGCATGACCCTAAGGACCCTAAACTATGGGAATTATGGTATATTCCTTATTATGGGTCATGCAGGATTTTGTCCATCAGCAGTAGGGTCCCAAATTAGGGGATCTACTTTTTATATATCCTCCCGACATCTGGGCTAGGGTTCAGGTTTCGGGCCTGGGTTTCAGCTTGAAGGCATAGTATAAGGGTATAGGGCCCCTACTTTTAAAGGACATTTGGTCCTTAAGGTTGGGTGTTTCGTGATGCGACTACTCACGGCTTTTGAAGACTACTTATTCTGAACAAGAGCCTAGAAACCCTATGCGTGCTTTGCTTTTTGTCCGATTCCTATCTACCCAGCGGAACAAAAATCCAGTTCTATTGGCTTCTACTAGTACTTGCCGATAACAAGTTGTTGTGGGGGGGGGGTAGGTAGGGCTTCTAGGTCTTGTATATGGGTGGTTGTCAAAATTATGGTCCCTTTTTGGGTCCCTATTATAGAATACGGCACCTATTATTTAGGGTACCCCAAAAAGGGAACCTAATTTTGACAACTACCTATATGCCTCGGTTTGATATAGAGGCGTCAAGAGGGGCTGTGAGGCCAGCATAGGAAGCAGGATCAACAGTCGTAGCATGTAGTAGTCTTCAAAAGCCGTGAGTAGTCGCATCACGAAACACCCAACGATTATGCGGTTTAGCGCCCGGAAAGCAGCCGATGACTAGACGATGCCGATGCCCTTAAGCACTGTGGTCGCAAGATGACAGCTTCCTCTGCCTCAAACCTTGATGCTAAAGCCTTTGCCCCCAATCTGGAGTGGATCTGGACGTAATCTTAAAGTCTTGTCACTCCAGAACCCTAGAGGCCGTATAAAGCTGTATAAAGCCTAATAGTCCGGAATATTCGTCTTCTTGCATTATTGAGGAAGGAAGGCAATGTCCTCCGAGACTACGTCAGCGAGGATCTGCGCAAGGCGAGGTTTCAGAGTTTCTTTTGGCCCTAAACCCTAAACCCCAAACCCTAAACCTCTTTTGCAATCGGGCCCATTTTGAGCTGTTTGGCAGGTTTTCGGGTCTTTCAAGCGATTTTCCGGGCTTCGCGCGTTTACTGGGCTTTGGAGCACCATAATTTTATACTATTATACTTTTTTCTTAGAGGAACCATTATGAAATTAAAGTTTATACTTTTTTCTCCCTGGTTACTTAAAAGCCCAGTTTAGCAGCAATAACAGCTTCGGGTCTTGTCTTTGGGGGCTCAGGCCTTCGAGGTCCAGGTCTTTGCGGTCCAGGGCCCAGAACCTGCACTGCAGACCTTGTTCCTACGACCCAAAGCTTGAAATGCTGAACCATTAAAGAATCATGAGTCCTGGGCTAGGTCACGCTCGATGAAAAGTTTAGGTTCATCTTTGTGTTCGCCAGGCTGAAGCATGCCAAACCTGCCACCAAACGTCATCGTTGAACGTTTAAAGTTTAGGGCAGCTGTGCTGCTCCATGTCCAGATGTTACACGGTGCTGTCTGATACTGTGGCCCTTTAATGCTTCACGGTGCATGGTTGAGGGCTTTGAGGGCGGTTGGTTCATGTGTTTCGACCAGGCATGTCTACAGATACTACTGCTAGAGGATCTTGTGGCGTTTGGACTGCGAGCTTCCTTTCTGGCCCAGGTCTTGGACGAAGAGGAGGTCACCTACAGCAGCTTGAATGCAACCCCAACCCTGAACCCCGTAGAGTCTTAGAGCGAGTCGCTGTCGTTGCTTTTTTATCGTGAGACGCTGGTCAATATCTGGCTGTTCAGGCAGTCTTCTGCCTGCGACATTAGTATCGCTCTTCCGCCCAATGTCGGCAACAATGCCAACTCAAGTGTGCATTCCGAGCGGAGGTGCTTGACAAGCCACTGTGCTGCCTACGCTCGTCGATGCAGACTTACACATGTCTTGCCCGACTTGGCTACGCCCTTCAACCCCGACTCCCTCGAGTTTAAGGTTCTAGGCTGTTCCAGCTTGCTTTGGGCTAACTTTTGTAGGCTACAGCCCAGGCTTTGTCTGTACGGTGCATGCATCCGCAAATTATAACACCATGTTGATACGCGGTAAAGACTGTAGCTGTCGGTGGTGGTTGTCTTGTACATAACAGGAGGAACTCGCCGGGAAAAATGGTTAATAAGGATAGATAATGGGACCTAGACCCGAAACCCTAATATTAATTATTAATACCACGAAACTAGACCCTTCAGGTTCAGCCCTCAAACTTTCAAAGCCGGAGTGCGGAAACCCGGCTTGCAACCGCGCACGCTCATCCTCAATTCCCTACCATGAACTACCAAAACCTACTTTACTGTAGGGTTCCAATAAATTCTGTATCAGGGGAAATAATGGGAACCTACAGAAAAGTAGGTTATGGTAGTGCAAGGTAGTGTGTAGTACTGTTTTTTGGGAAACCACTCGTTCTGAAGCACCCAAACAGCAGTATCCATGTCGGAGTAAGCACGAGGAATTTTTTTCTGAATTACCTTTTGCACCGATGCTCTTCAAGCAAATGACACTTAAAAGTAGGGGCCCTATACCCGCATACTATGAATCCCCATATGCTATATGAACCTGAAACCCTTGTGGGTTCATGTCGTCCTTAAACTATAACACCCATAATCACCCTTGTAGGAACCATTAAAGGAACCCCATCTGGAGCCCTTTTAGGCTTCATTTCGTCCTTAGGGTCCTGCCGCTCCTTCAAACCGAGATCGCCACATACGAATATAGCCTAAGTCATAATATGAGGACCAGTCTATTAATAAAGGGATTTAGAATCCCATAAACCCTAAACCCTATAGCTCCCTTAAAGGAATCCTAGGTATTCCTTAATTAAGGGTTATTGGGCCCTTACAAAGTGCAGAGAAGCCCCGAGGTTGGCGACGGCGTCCAGCTCCAGAGGCGGAGTCGGCGCAGGCGGGGGGAAGTAGGTTCGAGTTAGGGTTCAGGGCTTTGTGTTTACGGCTTAGGGTTTAGGGGTTTAAGGTTTGGCAATGCGCCAGGTTAAACAGCAACAACAACAAGGAACAAGAGTTGACAGTCACGATACTTCAGTATACCTGTATCAAGCGCTTCTTGTAGAACCCATAAAACCGAAAAGATACCCTGCAATTTGAACTTTGAACCCTATCGCATCCTTCAGTCCCGACCTCTCATAGTAGAACCCTTATAAAAATCCGCTTGCAATCAGCTTATGGCAAACACTTCACGATGAGGTCGAGAAGCCTCCGGTGCCGGAGCCGGATCTTGCCCCCGAGCCGCGGCGCCACATGCGGACAGCAAGAGAAGCAGGCAGCGGTCGTTTCCCAGAGACTCCAATATCCCTTAGTGAAGGAATATACCTTAAACTATAGTAGAATATTCGTTAATTGTGGGATATTGGAGCCTCTGGGTTCCCTCCTTTGTAAATTTGGCGTGGTCTTTGGGGCTCGTCGTTTAGAGCTTACATGGCTTGTATCCCTCGTATTGCAAGCTACACGTCCAAGCCCGAAACACTAACCCCAAGCCGCTATTCGAACCCTTTTAAAACTCGTTTAGAATGCTTTGTTTAAGAAAGGAACTTGACTGAGAGAAGCCTTTAAACCTCGCTGTAAAGTCCTTCGAAGGTTCTGCAGAAGCTCAGCCGGATTCTGCGCCCGCTCCAGGCCTGTCCGTTTGAGTTCTTGTAAACCCTAAACCCTAAACCGTAGGATGGAAATGAGGCTTTCGAACCTGCAGATCGAAAAGGGGCCCTTAAAAAAAACGTAGGATGGCCCCGTAACGTTTGAGTTCTTGTTTAGGTTCACGGTATAGGGCTGATGCGGTTTAGGGCTTAAGGTATAGGGCCTGTGGAGTTCTTGGTTTAGTTTAGGCTTAAAGGCCTAGGGCTTATGGGTCTTGTAGGGCTTTCAGGGTTCAGGTTTTAGTTCGTCTGGAGGTTACAATCCGACACTGTCTGAGTTGTTAGGTTTGTATTTGTAGGTTGCCAGGTAGTATCTAGGTCTGCTTGTCTTGGTTCTCAGTGGATCTTCTTCTGTGCTAGCGTTGGGGGTTTAATGGTTGCTGAGATTCCACGTCAAAGTTGAGCAATGAGAGAACGGACTCATCTTGATTAATGTCTACCACGGAACTAGGGTCTAGGTTTCGGATTGTCAACACATTGCTACAGTTTACTCTGTCAGGGTTTCATCTTCCTCGACGGACGCACACTTTGAACGTTACGTTCACGTGTTTCTTCCCCCCCGCCCCCCCGCGACTAGTCCCTACTACAACCGGAAGCCCGATACTACAACCAGAAGCCCTATACTGCAACTGGGCCTGGATTTGGGCAAAACNGACTAGTCCCTACTACAACCGGAAGCCCGATACTACAACCAGAAGCCCTATACTGCAACTGGGCCTGGATTTGGGCAAAACCCGAAACCACCATATCACAACCAGCTAAGAAGCTTACAGTTTGCAATACTTTGCATGGTTTCCAATCTGATAGTCAACCTTTAAGGAAACACATTCAGTTTTAGAAAAAATGCAGTTGCAGTAGGTACCGTTCTTCGCCCAGATGCTACGACGATCTANGAAACACATTCAGTTTTAGAAAAAATGCAGTTGCAGTAGGTACCGTTCTTCGCCCAGATGCTACGACGATCTACGAAATATTCATAATGAACAAGTAAAACCTAACACTAAAGAAGGGCTTCTATGCTATTGAAGGTTTGACTTCAAAACAGTAGACCAACACTGTAAAACCCCGAAAGCTTCAAACCTGTAAAATCCGAAAGTTTGCTACCCCAAAGGCTTTAAACTTGTGAAACCCGTAAATTTAACAGCTCCAAACCTGTAAAACCGAACATTTCACTACCCCAAAGGCTTGAAACCTGTGAAACCCGAAAGTTTACTACCCCCCGGAAAGCTTCAAACCTGTGAAATCCCAAAGTTTAGTACTTCAAGGGCTTTATAAAGCGAAAAACCACACTATAACTAGAGATTTTCACGGTTGGGGAGTATTGGCAAGAATCACCATCATCATCAATAACATCATCGTCATCATCATCATCAGTATCGCCATCATCATCATCATTATCGTCATCTTCTTCGTCACCGCCATCGTCATATTCATCATCACCGTCATCTTATTCGTCATCTTGTTCATCATCGCCATCGTCATCGGCAGCATCATCGTCTTACTCGTCTCTTACTCGNCCGCCATCGTCATATTCATCATCACCGTCATCTTATTCGTCATCTTGTTCATCATCGCCATCGTCATCGGCAGCATCATCGTCTTACTCGTCTCTTACTCGCCATCGTCATCGGCAGCACCATCGTCTTACTCGTCTCTTACTCGCCATCGTCATCGCTATCTTCGTCGTCATCTTCTTCGTCACCGCCATCGTCATATTCATTATCACCGTCATCTTATTCGTCATCCTGTTCATCATCGCCATCATCATCGGCAGCATCATCGCCTTACTCGTCTCTTACTCGCCATCGTCGTCGGCAGCATCATCGTCTTACTCGTCTCTTACTCGCCATCGTCATCGCTATCTTCGTCGTCATCTTTTTCGTCACCGCCATCGTCATATTTATCATCACCGTCATCTTATTCGTCATCTTGTTCATCATCGCCATCGTCATCGGCATCATCATCGCCATCGTCTTCTTCATGCTCATCGTCATCGTCATCTTCATACTCACCGTCATTGCCAGCCCCATGCCCCATACAACCAGACGACA
>BGNK01003390.1:0-52503 GCA_003297005.1 Symbiodinium sp. clade A Y106 | reverse complement strand
CCCCCCCCCCCCCCAAGCTGAGAATCCCCGGTGCCGAGGGTTTAGGGTTTAGGACTGGTGACACCCCGAGACAGTCAGGAAACCCAATTCCCAAGGCCAACCAGCGGACCACATCGCCAATCCAAACAACGCCCAAGCACCAGGGCTACCACAGGACGTTCGAGATATAGTCCCTATAGACCACCAAACACTAAACCCTATACAGCCCAAACCCTAAACTATCTCTAGTCCTGGCGTCACTGTCACAGCTTCCTGTGTATAATTTATTGCAAAAATCCACGAACACCCTATTCCACATTTTCAGGCCCCTGTACTGTCTTTGAACGCCAGAGAACTCAAAACCCCTTAACCAAGGAATATAATTTGAATGATGGTCCCTGTATGCTTTAAGGTATAATCCTTAGCTAGGTTTGGAAGCTCGACCCAAAATCCCATTCTATCCCTGCGACAGCTGTGATTCGACGGTTTATTGCTTGTGATTCTTGGTGTTCCCTCCGGTTTAGGATGCTGGGATTGACTTCACAGACCCTACACTTAATCAATGCCTAAACACGGGAGACCCCTGAACCTTGGGACCCTACATTTTAGAGGCTTGAGCTGTTTATCCTTGCAGTCATTGTAGTCCCTACTGTCACAGACACTCTCTATTACCCTTTTTCCTACACCTTAGAGCATGGAGGCGCGAACAGCAGCAATCATCCGTCAGCCGGATACGGCAAAGGCAGCATACTGGGGGTGTTAAGGTCCAGACTTTACGCATTGAACTTGCAATTTGAGTTCCCTGAGCCCTGAACCCAACGAAAAGACATTAAGCTGTAAACCTTCATCCCTCAATCCTCAACCTGCCGCAATCAAGACAATGACAAAGCCGCTCAACTCTTCAACCATAAGCTTAGTTGCTGAGTTCGTAAGCCCCCAAAAGTGTACAGTTTCTGTTTTATAGTGGGTAGTATTATCCCACAAAGTGTAAAGTGTATCCACTCAGCTACTAAGTAAAGCACAAGCCGGAAGTAGACCCCTGAACCGAAGATCTTGCTAGAGCTCAAGCCGGCGAAGAACTGTCTGCAGGTCCAGGGTGTAGGATTTAGCATTTAAGGTGTAGGATTTGGGGTTTGGGGAGGTGTTTTTTGTTGACACGGCGGAGTAGTTGGAATTAGGGCACCCCTGTTGCTCAGGGGATACTGGGGTACCCAGTGTAAAACCCTACTTAGTAGCTGAGTGGATACACTGTACATTTTTTGGGATAATACTACCCACTATGAAACTGAAAGTGTACACTTTTGGTGGCTTATGAACTCAGCAACTAAGCCTAAACAAGTTCACACAGCCATAAGCAGGCACTTAGCCGGATGCTGAGCAACCGAAGGCCGAACCCCTGAACCCTAAACATAAACCCTAAACTCTACATCGAGCCTAGGTGAAATCTGATCCAGGTCGGTTACAGATTCCTTAGGGATACTTATAAATAATTTTCAATTTTTGGTTCCTTTAATCCCTGAGAAACAGCTGATATTGTAAGTTTTGCTAGGGGTCTAAGTTCCGTATAGATTCACCAGACCCCCGAATCAACCATCGCATTGGACACACGAGCCGAGTCTCACCCAGAGACTCCAATGTCCCTTAATTATGGAATATTTCTTAAATCATATTCGGGATCCTACCATAATGGAGTCTCTGGGCCGTCGGTTCTGAGCACTCGGCACGAAATTGAACACACGATCGAATACCCAGTAAAAGGTAGCAAGACTTGGAACGGCCAGGTTCAAGAGTGGATCAACATGGCATGGTTACTTCCGAAGCCGTTCCAATGTCAAACCGTTCATCCATTACGAACCAGACTGCACACCATAACGATATAAGCACAGACAAACAGTACTATAGTCAAAGCCAGAAAGTTGGAACATCATTATCCTCATGCCCCCTAAGGTAAAGTATAAGGGATCCTAGCACCAATCCTCCTAAAGCCATGTTCCAACTTTCTGGCTTCTACTATACTCCCAAAGGGTCCTAAATACCTACCCGCGGAGTACATGCACAAAACATATCGGCACAGTGAACCCCAGAAGGTTGGAGCATAGATGATGGATGATTCGTGCTGGGATTCCATATACTTTACCTCGAGGGCATGAGGATAATGACATTCCACCTTCTGGCTTCTACGCGGATATAATGAGCAAGGCAATTCCTACAACGGCAAACGACGGTCCACTATGTAGCTATTTAAGATCCTGCAATAGCGAGGGTTCTTTTCATGCTCGTCTCCACCTTCGCTATTGCATTGGTTGCTTTATCCTGAACCACCCCTCGTAGGTCTCGTGTCGTTTTAGAAATTGGCCTTGGGCTAATGTAGGAACCTGATTCAGAAACCCTGGGCCTATAACCCCAAAATAGTAGGATTCATATAAGGAACCCCAATAAAGGCCCAAGGTTTCTTAATCAGGTTCCTACATTAGACGGCTAGACCCTAGAAGCCCTAAGCCCTCATGGAGGTGTCTTGGCCTTGGCGAAGCTTGAGAAACTTGGCGGTTCTCTGGGTTCAGAGTTTGCGATGTTGGGTGCTTCCGACGTAAATACTCTATACCCCTTTGCAACGCAGCTATAACCAATACTTTCAGAGTGTAAGGTTTAGAGGCATCCAGGGGAAACTTACCTTAGGGGGCACTTACCTTACTTAAAGGATCATGGGACTTAGTAAGTAGGTTATAATTGGGGTTATAAGTCCCCTAAGTGGGGTTATCCTAATTGTAACCTACTTATAACCTTACTTACTAAGTCCCATGAGCCTCTNAAAGGATCATGGGACTTAGTAAGTAGGTTATAATTGGGGTTATAAGTCCCCTAAGTGGGGTTATCCTAATTGTAACCTACTTATAACCTTACTTACTAAGTCCCATGAGCCTCTAAGTAGCCCCCGCTTCGCTTCGATGTTCGAAGCCAATGCAACTGGAGAGCTTCGGGGCATGCCGATTGAAGCATTGCATGTGGATGGTTGTCGGAAAAGGGATCCTTTAAGGGTTCTTTAAAGGGATCTATAAGGTTTATATAAAGGGTTTAGGGTTTAGGGTTTCATTTGGATGGTTGTCAAAATTATGGTCCCTTTTTGGGTCTTTAATATAATACGGCACCTAATGTTTAGGGTACCCAGAAAGGGACCATAATCTTGACAACTACCCATGTGGAGCCAGAGCCATCTCGTACTTGCACGCATGTGAGAAGATGAAGACGCGCTTGCGCAGTTGTCTGAGCTGTTGTGTGGCTTAAGAGTTTTGCTTTTTCGGCCCGTCTCATGCGTAGTAGGTTTAGGGTTTATTGTTTACCCTAAACCCTAAACCTAGGTTTTGATTTTTAAATTTCTCGAAGCTAGGTGGCCCTGAATCTGTGCCGTTTTCAGGCGCAAAAGCTGGTGTATTCGAGAACGAAACCCTTCAGGTGCCCGCGAGGCCCTGGCATGGGTGACTTCGAGTTCACGGCCGAGGACCCGTCCGAGGCGATGTCCGAGGAGCCCTCCTTTTCTCTCGAGGGGTGCGCTTAAAAGGAAATCCCAACCTTAAGGACGAAAAGAACCCTAAAAGGGTTTAGGGTTCATATACTTTATAGGGACTCATAGTATAAATGTATAGGGCCCCTACTTTTAAGGGTCAGTTGGTCCTTAAGGAACCAGGAAGTCAGAATGGCGGAGGGCTTGGCTGAGGACCAGCCCGTGGAAGTTTTCCTCCGGCTGGGTGTTGGTCAGCACGGAGGGTCCCCACCTCATGCACTGCATGCTGCAGCACAAGAAAGAGGCAAGGCGATGACCTTCACTTCATGCCCGCCTGGAGGGTCCAAGGACTAAACCCTCTTTTGATACTTAGAGGAACACTGTAAAGGGTATGTTTTGGTGTTTTCGGGTACTCCCTGAACCCTAAACCTTAAATCCTAAACCCTAAGCCCTAAGCCCTAAACCCTTCAACTCCAAACCCTCACTCCAAACCCCAGACCCTAAACTCTAAACCCTAAATCCCTCAACTCCAATCCCTAAACCTGAATCCGAGTTTTCTACTTCTTCAACCCTCGAACCCTGCCTGGATCACGACTTAAAGGCTCATGGGACCTGGTAAGTAAGTAAGGTTACAAGCCCAGTAGCTGAGTGGATACACTTTACACTTTTGGGGATAATACTGCCCGCTATAAAACTGAAAGTGTTCACTTTTGGGGGCTTATGAACTCAGCAACTAAGTAATTAGGGTGATAAATAAGGTAACCATACTTATATATAAGTTGTTTTGAACCCCAATCCAGGTAGTTATAACCCTACTGGCTACGTCACATGATCCTCCAAGTAACCGTTACTTCTGAAGCCCTCGGCCCGTCCCTAGACTGCCAACGTGTGCCTCATACCTAAGCCTTGTCTTTTTCAATGTTTATCAATCTCTCTACGTTTGAAACTGTAATAACTGAAAATGCCCGTGGCCGCCGAAACGAAAAGCCCAACACTTTTCTGGATCGCTGAAAGCATGCCTCCAAGCACGAGTTCGAAAAGTAAATACTGCACCCTGCCCTACGCCCCAAGCCCAAAACCCCCTAAAACCCTCTGCCCTAAAACCCCTTAACCCCAAAGCCCTAAACCACTGAAAACGCCGAAACCCTATGACCTAAAACCCCAAAGCCAAAAAGCCCTAACGCCTAAAATCCCTAAACCCTTAAACCCTCAATCCTGCATGCCCCAAACAGCGTCACCGCAAGATCCCTAAAACCCCAAAACTCCAAAGCGGGACACCGAGGACTGCCAAGGCATCTGCTCCTTCCCCGCCCTCTGCTCCGATGAAGAACCTTGGGCCCCCACAGTAAAAGCACACAAGCATAAGCATTTTATGGGGATATCCCTACCTGAGTGGGCTTCATTATAAGGGGGTTTATATGGGATGTCGCTATCCTAATTTTTGCTTATGTGCTTTTTTGGGGCCCTACACAGGCCTTAGGGCTTATAGGGGTTTGCGTTTAGGGCTGTAGAGACTTAGTAGCTGAGTGGATACA
This sequence comes from Symbiodinium sp. clade A Y106, assembly GCA_003297005.1. NCBI lineage: Eukaryota > Dinophyceae > Suessiales > Symbiodiniaceae > Symbiodinium > Symbiodinium sp. clade A. The sequence goes on along the minus strand of BGNK01003390.1, from coordinate 47,490 downwards.
CTTTACACTTTTGCGGATAATATTACCCACTATAAAACTGAAAGTGCACACTTTTGGGGCTTTCAGCAACTAAGATAGGGGTTTGGGTTTAGGGCTATAGAGATGACAAAGGGGCTTTAGATTTAAAGTCTAGGGTTTAGGGAGGGTTTATAGAGCTTTGAGTTTAGAGCGTTTGGTTTAGGGGCCTAGAGTGTAGGGTTATAAAGATAGGGCTTAGGGTTAAGGGCTCAGGGTTGAGAGTTGAGGGTTTAGAGTTTATGGGTTGAGAAGGGTTTAGAAGGGCTCTACAAAGTTTTGCGGGGTCCAGAAGGAACCAAGAAAGCACCCAAACATAAACTTGTGGGTGTGATATCCCATCCTGATTGGCTTACTTGAAGAAGGGATTAAGGGATATCTCAAGCTGGTGGTGTTTGCTTAGGTGCTTTTCTGGGTCCCTCTGAGGTTTTGGGCTTTAGGGCTCAGGGATTTGGGGCAGAGGGTTTAGGGCTTAAGGCTGCAGGGTTTGAGCCCGAGGGCTTTTAAGTGGTGTGTTTGAATGGCTTGCACAGCTTGCGGCTTCCACATGGTATTAAAGGGCTTCAGGTTTTTGTTCACTTGTACAAGGCCGTATAAAGGTTGGTGTTGTGTCGGATGGTACAGGGGTCAAGGGTTTAAGTTTTGGGGGTCGCCGGCTTGAGGTTGAGGTCTTAGTGGTTTGGTCTTGCGAGGTTTAGGCCGAGTTCAGGGATTGCCTGTGAGGGAAGAACATGTTTCAGAAAGATGACGGCAACAACATTAGGAGTAGAAGCGACGAAGCTAGAAAGAACGGCTACGACGAAGCAAGACAATGATAAGGTCATCAAAAGCAACGTCAGTCAGGCAAGTAAGGTTGTAAACGTTTTCGCTGCAAGCACGGAAATCGAGAACTTGAACTGCCGTCGTAGTCAGTTACAGTAACACCATCAGGAAGAATCACAATGATAAGAAGGATTGCATGCGTGTCTTCCGGATTTGCAATGGAGATGGACGGTTACAGCCACATCGGCAAAAACGATACTAGGACTGCAATAGAAGCAACAACTCTAACAGCCAAAACAATAGCAACATCCACTCAACATGAGAGAGAAGTAGCGAGGCCGACAGCCACAATATCCGTGGCTGCAGTGACGACAACAATGACAGGAACCACGGCAACAATGACAACAACGGACACTCAAACTCTAAACTTGGCACTGGCAACATCAAAGTACAACGAACAGCCCACCCGTGTTGCGCACGCCACAGGGCGGCTCTGTTTTCATCAGGTTCGTTACTGCAGACTCTGTTGCTCTTCGGCTTGGTTCTTGTTACCAGCGCTTTTATTGTCATGACCTCCGACGTGGATTTTGATTATACCTCATCTTGTTCCCACAACTTTGATTAGCTCCTCGGGTTTTCATTCTCTTTGTTGCTTTCTTGGTAAGGATTGACTTGGAGACTGCGGCGAGCCGGTTTCCAGAGCCGCTGCAGCGGGAGCTACTCAGCTGATTTGAGGCGGGGGTGGAAAGAAGAACAATGTTATCTGATGTGGTTGTTATCGTGTAAGAACTGTGCTTGTGTTTCTCTCGATCATCATGGCTCCCATTATATGTGGTTACTGTTGCTGCTTACACGTGCTACTTCCCCTGAACCCTAAACCCTAAGCCCTAAACTTGAGGTGGGAGTTTTTGAACCTTCTTGCGCTTGATATAACAACACAACCCTTAAGGACCAAATGGTCCCTTAAAAGTAGGGGCCCTATACCCTTATACTATGAATCCCTACATTGTATATGAACCTTAAACCCTTTTAGGGTTCATTTCGTCCTTAAGGACAGAACTGACACGATTACGTCTGTCTTGGCCTTCGGACTAGACAGCTAGGTCGATACCGTTGCTGCTTCGCTGTCATACTGTTGATGGACAAAATCCTGCATTACTTTAAGTACCCTAAACTATGGGAATTATGGTGTATTCCTTATTGTGGGTAGTGCAGGATTTTGTCCATCAACCGTAGTCGTCATTCTGCAGGGGTTTGTCTGAGAAGAGCCTGAAGGTATGATCCTAAACCCCACAAGCCATACGAGACCCATAGGCTACAGAATCTTCAGGGTCTAGGGTTTAGAAGTTTAGGGTTTGGGCGTTTAGGGTTCATGGGTTTCGAGTTTAATCTTCATAGTCTACAGTAAACCCCATAAAGTTGGAAACCTGATTAAGGCCAAATAGTGCTGGGATTCCCTATACATTACTCTTAAGGATTGAGGCTATGGGGTTTCCAACTTTTGGGCTTTTACTATAGGGTTTAGAAGTTTAGGGTTTGGGCGTTTAGGGTTCATGAGTTTAGGGTTTAGAAGTTCTACAAGAACGCAAGCCTTCGACTTGCACAGCCGGTAGGGTTGAACCTTAGCTACTTGGAGGATCGTGGGACTAAGTAAGTACCTTAAACTACCAAACCTTACTTTTTTGTAGGTTCTTATTATAAATCCTAATATGGAATTTATAGGGACCCTACAAAAAAGTAGGTTTTGGTAGGTTAAGGTAAGGTTATAAGTACCCCAATTGGGGTTATGAGTGCTTATGAGTATAGTTGCTTTGCATATAACCCTACTTGCTAAGCCCCCTGATCCTTTCAGTAGCCCAAACTCCCCCTCATAAAACCCCTTATAGATCCCTTAAAGGAAATCTTTAGGGAACCCTACTTAAAGGATCATGGGACTTCGTAAGTAGGTTATAATTGGGGTTAGAAGTCCCCTAAGTGGGGTTATCCTAATTGTAACCTGCTTATAACCTTACTTACTAAGTCCCATGAGCCTTCAAGTAGTTACTACTGTTGATGGACAAAATCCTGCATTACCCATTATAAGGAATATACCATAATTGCCATAGTTTAGGGTCCTTAGGGTCATGCAGGATTTTGTCCATCCACCGTATGTCCCCCGATCCTTTAAGTAGGGTTTAGGGCCTCCCGACTCAGGCTTGAAGGTTTTTAGAGTTTAGGGGATTTTGGGGTTTAGGGTTTAGGGGATTTAGGGTTTAGGGCATTTAGGGTTTTGGGTTTAGGGTTTAGGGGATTTAGGGTTTAGGGCATTTAGGGTTTTGGGTTTTGGGTTTAGGTTAGGGTTTCAGGGTTTGAGGGGAAAGTTTATTTGTGGTCGTAGGTTTAGAGTAGAGCCCTCAACCCAACCTGAACCCGCAAGCCCTACACGAGTCGTTGGAGTTTGAGGTTTGGGGCGGGTCAGGGCTCCAACCAAACGCTAAACCTACGCTTTACGGGTGGTTTATGGGGCAGGCATGCGACAACACTGGTCAGAACATGTAATGAGCAGCCCTCAATACACAAACCGGAAGTTCCATTCGGGCAGTCTGCGTCAAAGCAAGGGCGCGGTTCGGCTCCTAAACCCCCAAACCCAAGATCCCCGAACCCCCAGACCCCTAAATCCCTAAACATGTAAAGCCTCCAAACCCCTAAATGCCCAAATCCACAACCCCCAAACCCCTAAATCCCTAGACCCCCAAGCCCCTAAACCCCCAAATCCCCAAACCCCCAAACCCCTAAATCATCCGCGGCATGCTGCTGGCTGAAGCACCGCGAAGAGGCCGTAGCTGCAGTTGCTGCCAAGGCCAAGCGTGGCAAGGCGGCTCCACGCATGGTGCTGCGAAAGCCGAATTGCTCGGAGGAGGGTAACTGGGAAGGGCAATAATGGCAAGCCGAGGAGGTGGGGGGCGTGGCCTGCTGATGCGCCCGATTGCCCGTGTTGGGACGTGCCAGCTTGAAGGCCGCGGCAATGCTGAAGCGAATTACGCAGCTCGAGGCCAAAGATGCGCGAGAGCTGAGCCTTGGTCCACGAGCACAGGGCTGTGGTTCATGTAAGGACGACACCTGCAGCTCGTAAATCCGTGCAGGCGCAGCTCATGCGCAAAAGAAACGACTCGCCAGCGGAGAAGTACAGGTGCCGTTACTGCCACCTTCAAACGGCGTGCTGGAAAGCAAGGTGGAGCTCCAAAACGCAAGCTTATGGCCGGATGCCCTAAATGTCATGTTTTTGGGCCAAGAAGCGCGGTGGTCCTTTAGGCCCCTTTAAACGGCTTTAGCTTTTGTCAAGGTTTCTTAGGTCCTTTAAGGGTTTAGGGTCTGGGGTTCCGGGTTTAGGATCTAGATTTAGGGTTCAGGGTTGCGAATTATTGTTCAGAGATTTCAGACCTGTGTGGCGTTGGCCGCATTACCATACGTCTATCCTCCTGGCTATGAAGGAAGAACCGCAAGAACAGCACGAATGATTTCTACACCCCCAGGACCTGAATAGTTAGAATTTGGTTCTGGGTATACTATAGCATATCTATATAGGGACTAGACACTATACCGAAACCCGTCTTGAAAACATAGACTGTGTGAAATCTTTCTTGCAAGGGGATCTTGAGCTGCATATGATCACTGAGAGCTTTCCACACATTACAAGATCTTGCATTCCCAAGCTCAGGTGGGTTTGCAGCCAGGCCATCCGACGTCCAGAGATGCGAGTAGCAACTGCTAAGGCAAAAACAGTGATAGTGATAGCAACATCTCGGCTGAAGGCTGACTATGTTGATGATGATGGCGGCGATGATGATGATGATGATGATGATAGTCTTTTTCGTCATCGTCATCATCGTCATCATCAACGGCGATGACGTCATGACGACTGCCTGCAGCAGTACAAGCATCTTCGTTGTAAGTCGGCTTCTTCATCACCACCAGCGATAGTAACAACATAGAGGCTCGGGGGCTAGGGTAACTGTCCGGGCTACAAGTGAATCCCTCTTCCCTTTGCCCAATTTTCAGAGGAACATCAGGCAGTAACAGAGCAAAAGTATACTGCGTGGGGACCATGTATACGATTTCCCTACGCCATTATAGAACCTACCAAAAACTGCAGCAAACCTAGTAGTTTATTCAAAGGAAGCACAAATCAAACCCACTGTCTGGGTTCCCCAGTAACCCCTTAACAAGAGTACTTTGCCCCGATGTATTCAGTTTTTACATAGTGAAACCCCTTGTAGGCAAGGAGATCCCAGTATGATCATGCGAAGGGAATGCTACTGGGGACCTAGTCTGCAGGCTGTGTTGAATTCCTGGACATCCGAGGTGCTTTTGCATTTAGGTTTGTAGTTTACCGGTTAGGCTAAGAGCTTCGAAGTTGTGATTACTGTCACTACTAGGAATCAGGCATTCGGGCTTTCAATTTTATTTTGATACCCTTGTACAATGTTGTGTATATATACATATATATATACACGTATTTACACGCAATTTTGTCCTGGGGTTTCCTTCTTAAAATTGCATAGTAGGCAAGAGGATATCCTTCCTAGGAGGATGCCTTGAAACCTAGGAATTGTTGACCCTAAACGCCTGCAAACGCTTAGCCCGTAAAGTTTGGACAGCTTTGTTTTGAATTCGGAGGCAGGCAATATCGATGGTTTTAGATCCCAAGTCCAAAAAAGCGGAACCCTGAAAAGCAGGTACAGCTGGTTACCTACGACGGCAGCGCGCCGTCGATTCGACCCGGGCCCCTCTGCGTCAGCACAGGCAACGAAGTTAAATGCAAGTTTGTTCGCGCATTTTGTTATCTGCACCAAGAGTAACCGAATATCTCTAGCTTCGAGGTTTCGCGCTCCTGTCATTGTTGTAATGATGGTAGCAAGACAGTTCTTGGTTTCAGTCTTCACTCACGTCACTTCTACGACAAACATCACTACTGTTACTGTCACCACTGCTATTCTATCTGCCCGCGCATTTGTTGTCATGTATATCTGTATAGAACAAGAATAGGTTCTGAACCGCTGCGCCTACGCCTTAAACCTGAACCCCGAAAAAAGATGTACATATGTAGAATGCTTTTATACATAATGGATATAGCCCTAAAGCTTGTAAACAATTCCTTTGAACATGCGTCGTGTTAAGATCTTCGGGGCACTCGGGGTTGAGGATTCTGTGGCGGGGGTTCCGGCAGGGTTCGGTTGCTTGGGGTGCAAAGTTCAGGGTGGAACATACCCCCCACACATCCCCACACCGTAAACCACAAAATAAGAAGCGACCCTGCTTGTTTCAAAGGGGCTCTAAGCCCGAAGCCCCAAACCCCTAAACTCCCTAAACCCTGAACCCTAACCCTACCCAAGCCGAACCACCCGAAAGTCTTAACCGAGATCTAACTAACCTGACTAGGCAAGGGTCGTTGAATCGAATCATATTGCGATTCCTTCTACAAGTGCAGTGACTTTCCTGGCTAAGTACAACCGTCTAAGGCCCGGCAGACTATCCCACACCAGCCTGACGCTGTTTTTGGACATGGCTACAACTAGTATGCGACACTAACATGGGTTTAGAGTTTCGGGGTTTAAACTAATGGAAGCGGACAAACAGTTTGAAACCGACAGCTTCGACTTAGTAGTGCGGTAGGAAGCAACCAGCGTTGCTCGGATGCACCTTGAACTTTGGAGTTTGCTTTTGCAATAGAAAGACTCGAAATTTCATGTTTCATGCTGCATCAAGAACAGTGTTTGGATCCAGCAAAGCCACCAACAAGAACCGACCACAACCAACCCTAAACCGTGAGTGCCAAAACCTTTCAAAATTTAAAGCGGAAGCATCGAAAACACCCCCAACCCCCGAGCCCAAAAGCACTCAACCCCTGCACTCCCTGAACCTAAAATGACCTAGACATAGATCCTAGAGCCCTGACTGAAGATCCGCCGTAACCCCGAAATCCTTGAAAAAGCATGTATTTACTAGGGTTTAAGGTTTAGGGCCTACGGCGACGATTCCGTCGAAGGGTTCTGGGATTCACGACCAGATTGACTGGAAGATCCCATGGAGATTATCCTGAACATGCCTCCGTCCTTTTTCTCCTGTCAGTCTCAGTCTGCGCTTGCGATCACGTGCAAGAGACTCCTTGGAGGGTAGGGGGACTTAGTAAGTAGTTAGTTTGTAGACTTGTAAGTATCATAACCCCAATTAGGATCCCTTTTCGGGTACATACAACTCTACCCCGACCATCCAAGTCAAGAAACTGCAGTTCAGCGATCTAGTTCGCTCTCGAAGCCGCAGAATCTCAACCCTAAGACCTAAACCGTGAGCACATCGGAGTTCCTTCATGCGTGACCACCTTGGTCTTGAATGGTTCACAACTGCCTGGTAGCTATTGGATACACTTTACACTATTTGGGATATTCTTACCATTCTTACCCACTATAAAACTGAAAGTGTACACTTTTGGGGGCTTATGAACTCAGCAACTAAGTGCTGGCGGTCACGTAGTTGGGAAACGCGCACAAACACTTTCTAATGAGGTATGTTGCTGATTTTTCGACATTTCAGTTCGATACAAGGAAAAAGTAGGAAGCCTGCGTTTTGTGCCTTCTCTTTCAGTTTGGTTTTGCGGTTTCAGGGCTTTCAAGGCAGAAGATGGTTTTGCTTTTCGGTTGGATCTTCGGCTGCAGGGTTTCTACAAAAGAACTTTCGGCTTCAGGGTTTAAAAAGGCAGAAGCTGGTTTTACAGCAGTCCCAGTTTTAAGGTTCCTAGGGTTTTTGAAAGGGTCTAGAAGGATTGCTATAAGGGATCTATAAGGGTATTATAATGTAGGGGCCTAAATAGTGGTTTAGGGTTTAGGGGTTCGGCCTCCTGGTTGCTAAGGCAGAAGTTGGCTTTGCTGTAGCTGTAGGAATATGAAGACCACTCAAACTGAAGATTTTGGGGGAGGAGGTTAAGATTGCAAACCCAGGCACCCGAAACCCAAATCCTGAAAAACTCAGAGACTCTGGCATCCCTTAATTCAGGTATATTCCTTAAATCATGTTAGGGATCCTACTATAATTCACGGAATAGTCCTTAATTAAGGGATATCGGAGTCTCTGGGAAGCAGGTGACGAGCCGACTGCTCCCACCTGGCTGTTGCGCTGGCTGAAAGGCAAATGCTCTGCAGCTGTCGAAGCTCGGAGCAAGTTTTGGAAGGTTCCTTTATAAAGGAATACTATACAGGATACTACAAGGGGCTTTAATTAGTAGTCAACGCTCGGAGCAACTTTCGATTTCTGACGTTTCTTTCAGTGTTCTTTCGCGTTTCGGGGTTCTCAATGTTTGAGATGCGGGTTGGCGTTAAAGGGTTTAGGGTTGTTTTTTTCACATGTGAGCTGCTCTGGGTGTCTTCTTGCCTTGTAAAGGCCTGAACGGTGCAGATTTAAGGCCTGAGGCGGATAGGGTAGGTTTTAGGGCTTTGGAAAAAGGCCTGAATGATTAGAAGAGGTAGAGATTTGGGGCATGGTACAGGGTATGAAGTTACAATAGCTCCATAGGGACTAAACAATATTGCCAATGTTTCGGATCGTACATGGGGTTCTGGGTTTTGGGGTTTACCAATAGTCACCGTGGTAGTTCCTTTTTCGAGTTAACCTCAGCTTATGCTTCGGATCCTGGATCCTTAGCCGGACGGTCAAGATGTACAAATTACGAGGTAGCCTGCCCTGCGTTAGCACGGCGACGAGACCGACTGCCTTTCCAATAATTGTTCCGTTAGGAATCTAGGGTTTACTTGGTAGCTGAGTGGATACACTTTACACTTCTGGGATAATATCACCCACTATAAAACTGAAAGTGCACACTTTTTGGGGCTTATGAACTCAGCAACTAAGTTGTTCCGTTAGGAATTTAGGGTTTAGGAGTCTGGGGTTTAGGGTATACCTGGACCCCAAATGACCTACCTTTTTAGGGTTCCTTAATATGATTTCATTATATAAGTTCCTAAAAAGGTAGGTTATTTGGGGTCCAGGTAGAGTTTAGGGTTTAAGCTGCACCACTTGACTCAGTTGACCCTACACCGAGCTCATGTGCCCATGATCCTGGAGGCCTGACTAGTTATTGAAAGTATCATCTTCTTACCGTGCAGTCCCTAGATTATGCTTGTAGTATACCCCTCAAACGTGGTTTTAATGATAGAAAGACCCTTCCTGAAACCGCATGCCTTAGAACCGAGACCTGAGAAAGCCTTATTAAAAGAAAGAATAGGACGTCTCATAGAACCGTTGAAAGAATCGTAATAGAGCCCGTATAGAACCCATAATGGCGAACCCATCTTTTTGTCAATGCTCCTGTCTTACGCTCAGGCCAGCCTTTACGCCCAGAGCTGGTTGCAGTCTGAGCTGAAGTGGGAGAAGGAGGCCCAGAAGCTTGGGTCAAAGTTGGGTACTGCCCCCGCTCAGTAACAGTTGAATAATATTCATAATATAGACATATTGGGCCCTTAATATTAGCCTTATTACAGACTGTTACTGTATGGGGGCAGTACCCAAGGTCAAAGGTTTAGGGATGTTCAGTTGCTTAGGAGAAGGAGTCAGTAGGTCTTATGGGTTAGGGTTTACGGTCTAAGGTCTTACGGGTTGTGATGCCACATAAAGGCTGTTAAGAAGCACCCATCGTCGGATTCCGGAAGTGGGAGAACCTCTGAAGCAGTTTCTCGCGGTTTAGGGCGGAGTGTAGGGGTCTGAATGACTCGTCCTACCATTCCGGCGGGTTCCCTAATACTTACGTGAACTTGCTGTTCTTCTGGTTGGCTCTTAGGACTTTAACTTTTTGGGTTTCTATATGAATTATAATAAGTCGGCTAAAAGTTTAACTTTTATAGCAGGGGTTCAGAAGTCAGGCCAGTGAAAGCAGCCAAACAAACACACATAGTGAAAGCAGCCATACAAACACACATACGCACACCTCCGTCCATCCATCCACCCTCCCCCCACCCAGCCAGCCATGTATCCATGCATGCATGTCATACCTACCTACATACATACACATGTTTATTAATATAGTGGCTATGTGCATACCGTGTATACATATGCATACTGCAGCAAACCCTAGTTGTTCAAATTCTGGAGGCCCCTGCATACGGGCCTTGAGGACCTCTAGTGGGCTTTGGGTTTTGGGATTTGGTGTTCAGGGCCCAGGGGTCTGAAGGCTATTACTTAGGGGCCCAAGAAGCACATAAGCATTTTATAGGGATATCCTTACCTTATTGGGCTTCATTTTAAGGGGGTCTGTATGGAATATCCCTATCCTTATTTTTGCTTTTGTCCTTTTTGGGGGCCTTATATAATTACAAGATATTACAGGTTTAGGTTTAGGGGTGTAGGATACTACTTAAAGGCTCATGGGACTCAGTAAGTAAGGTTATAAGCAGGTTTTTAATTAGGATAGCCCCACTTAGTGGACTTATAACCCCGAGTTCATGTCGCTTGAAGACATGTTGCAGCAAGGCAATGGACACGCCGAAGAATTTTGCAGCGCGCGAATACTTGGAGCACTGTCAGTACGTGCTGCGCCTGCTCGGCGTGCCCACCGGCTGGCCTTATTGTCTTTATGTTGCTTCGCTTGTTGACCATTCGTCTGCTTCATGTGCTTGTACTCAGGCCGAGAGCTTCTTTGATGGGTGGGCGTTTGAGGACAAATGGAAGCTTGGCGGCGTCGACAGCGCCATGGAGCCGGCTCCCAAGCGATGTGTTCCTTGTCAGCACAGGATTGGGCCTGGTTCTTGGCGGGTCATGCTGAAGGGAGTAATTGTTCTGAGCTACGACCTTACCGTAAGGAGCAGAACGTCCCGGAGAGTGTCGTCTGGGGCATGGTGTGGTTTCCGCGAAGCCTGGATGTGGACGCCTTATATAAATTTCAATCCACGACCTGCGTGTTGAGGCAGCAAGCGTCCGATTGAACTGATGAGGAGATCACACTTGGTGCAGAAGCAGCACCCCACGTGCATGCTGTGCTGCGCAATCGCCGAACTCGCAGGCAGGCTGTTGTGATGCTAATGTGGCGGTGAAATTATTCGTCCTAGGACAGCCGACGAGCATTGCCTTTTGGATGAGCTGGGCTTCGCCCTCGGGAAGAAAGGCATTGTTGGCGACAAGCAGGATGTTATGGTGTTATCCTTCGTGGAGGCTGGTTGCTTTCGCTCGGAAGCATTATCACAGTGGTTCGTTTGATTCAGGCTCTAACCAAGAAGAAGCTGCATGGCGCTTGTCTGCGGACGTTTTCAAGGACATCTCTGATCGCAGCATATATCCTTTATGTGATAAATTGCTGCAGTCCCCGCATGCGCAGGAACGCACAATATTTCTGAGTGGCGCTGGCTGGTGAGCGGCGCGTGTTGCTTGTAGAACTGCCTGCAAAGCCTGGGAGCGTGTTTAAACGCACTACTTCGTAAAGTTGCGCCTTCCTTGCTTGAGAACACACTACCAGGGGAAAAGGTGTCACTTAGATGGTTTGAAGATGTAAGTAGTTATGACCAGATCGCGATTACAGAAGCATTTTGAGTTCGTTCTGGACATATGCGTGACATTGCACCCCAAGAGCATGATAAAACAACTCTGTTACAGCCCTGCAGTCTGAACGATCCCAAAAGTTGATCTTTCACCATGCGCTGATTCGCGCCACAATCGGTGAAGCCGGCTAAGAACCAGCGACCCGACACAAGCGATGAAATTGCAAACACATTGAAGTAAATAAATCTCGATCGTAGAAGAATCCCACGGCCCCGGCCTAGCATCACTCATGACATCAATCGTTTCTTCTTCGAAGGCACGCAGCTGGCTGCACTGTTGCTACCACTTCGTTGAAAGAGCAAGCTTTTACTTCGACAAAACCCGGCGGCTCAGGGTGCGAGAATGCTGTGCCCGAGCAATAGGAGCTATTCTTCCAACAAAATCTTCATCTTTTTGGCCACTGTTTACCAGTGGGTTCAAAACATACCCGAATTGACGGGCATGCTCTGCCAACGTGTCAGTTACGTGACTGTGCATGTGAAAATTCGGTATGTTTTTGAATCGTGGAAGATGACGGCCGAGCGAAATGGTGGCCGCTTTAGTGTAGTGGCGGCAAAACTGCAAACCATAATCGCTGGCTTGGAGGGCGTCCTGTTGCGAGAGCCAGAGCCCTCTGTTGTACAGCAAGTGAAGGAAACGATCGGCGTTATGTAAGGCCCCCCAAATGCTTTCCAAAAAACCATCGTCGCATTCGTCATAAGCAAGAAGTCGGCTGTAATTATTCTCACAGAACTTGATAAAGACAGTGGTACCATTGCCTTTGCACCAGTGCCATGCCAGGAAGAAAGACATATCGTAATAAATCCATATAACAGGACCTTATACTCTGCTGAGAAAACATTGCAACGATGTATATGAAATAACATGTTTATACAGCGAGCAGCCCCTGTGGAAACTGGTTTGATTTCTCGACACCCAGCAACTTCTTGTTCAGATGAATCATGTTCAAACTCATTCCGTGAAGTTCAGCAAAAGTTTTCAATTCCTCGAAAAGGGCGTCGCACAATTTCCCCACCCCGACTTACTAAGTCCCATGATCCTCTAAGTACCCCGTAACCCCCTTATAGAACCCGCACAGATCCCTTTTAAGGAAGCCTTTAAGGGGTGCAGGATATTAAGCTACTAAACCCTAAACCCTATACACCCCATTTGGGAGTTTCCGAAAATAGGTGACCCTAATATAGCACCCTAAATAGTAGGATCCTTATTGTAAGGACCCCAAAATAAGGCACCCCAACTTTTCGGAACCTCTGAACCCTAAGCCCTAAACCCTTCATATAATCCTCATAGATCCCGTCAAGGAACCCTCAAAGGATCCCTTTAAAGGTACCCCAATTTTCGGAAACCCCCATTTAGTTGAGGCCTTAGGGTTGAGGCCGCTTTAGGGTTTAGGGTTTAGGCTTTATAGGGTTTGCGATTTAGGGTTTAGGGTTTAGGGGTTTATAGGGTTTGCGATTAGTAATTATAAGCATACCGGAGTCGCTGGGGGCCGGCGAACCCCAAAACCACACGAGACCCCAAGGCACCGCAATTCCTAAGCCTAAGCCCTCGTGCGGTTTCAGGATTAGGTTCAGATCCTAATATAGGGGCCTTAATAACTAGAATAGGGTTTTGTGGGCAATTATACTAAAATTGTAATAAGGAACCCCCAAGATAGTATAGGTAATTATTTAGGCCCCTATATTAGACCCCTGCCCTCATCTTTTTCGGTCTGGGGTTTTGATTTTTTAAGCTTTTGGCCCGTCCTGCGATGAGGCAGCGAAGACTGCCGCGCCCTCGCCGCTCGCCGCGGTGGCAGGCCTGGCTTTTAAGTTCATGCTTGAAGCTCCCAACGTGATGCGACAAAATAGGGACCCTGATATAGACCTCTTAGGCGAACTCGTAAAGGAACCCCTGCAGGAACGCTTATAGAAAACCCTTATGGTGTGGTTGTTCATTTTAAAGTCCCAACGCACTACTTAAAGGATCAAGGGACTTAGCGAGTAGGTTATAATTGGGGTTATAAGTCCGCCAAGTGGGGTTATCCTAATTATAATAACCTACTTGTATCCTTACTTACTACGTCCCATGAGCCTTTAAGTAGCCGTCCGAAAGAGCCCGAAACCCTAAACCCTAAACCGCACGACAGTAGAGTCAATATTTAATGGAAAACCCTGCCAAGCTTGAATTTAAAAGGCAGCCTACATCATCGCGAATACTAGTCCTTCGGGTTCCCCCTATGGATCCCAGAAAGTTGGAACATGGATGAAGGAGAATTAGTGCTAGGATTCCCTTATACTTTACCTTAAGGGCATGAGGATAATGATGTTCCAACTTTCTGGCTTCTACTATATAACAATGCACCCAAAACCCTGTTCTAGTTCTCAGGGCCCCCGTATTTACACGGTCTTGTAGGGCTTGATGAGGCTTCGTAGCTACAGGATTTATTAACATGGAGGTCTGCACGTTTATCAATGATATCGAAGGCTCTTTCTACATGTACTCGTAGGGTGTCTTTACTGGTTGTCAAATAGGTCCTTATATGATTATTTTCTGTGCCTCCAGAGTGTACAGCTTTGACTCCCGTAACGCCTAGACACCGAAACACCAAAGTGTTGGAAAACCCGCACTGCTAAAACTGTACGCGTCAGAAACCGGAAACCCACAGCCTCGAACCCCAAACCCTGCACCCTCCACACTAAAGCAAGGAAGCACCGTAGACATGAAAAACACCCCACCTTAACCTGCCGAAACCTACTTTTTGTACGCCCCCCATAAATTTCACCCTAAGGTTCATTGTTTTTATGAGAGCCCTCAAAGCAGCAGCTTTTGCTAGCTGAAGGCAAACCCTCAACCTCCGTAAGCAGCCAGGTCTGGTTGGCGATCCCACGCAGATTTCGGTGCCTTGGCGGCATTTCGGCTGTTTTTCAGGGCTTACTTCAAGGATCATGCGACTTAGTAAGTAGGTTATAATTGGGGTTATAAGTCCCCTAAGTGGGGTTTTCCTAATTAAAACCTACTTATAACCTTACTTACTAAGTCCCATGAGCCTTTGAGTAGACCCTAACCCCTAAACCCTTAAAAGGGAGCCCGATTATAGAACCCTATAGGACCCTTACTTAAAGGAACCCTAAACCTTACTTGCCAAGTCCCATGAGCCTTTAAGTAGAGCGACCAAGAGGCTTAGGACTTAGAGCCCGAAGTTCAACTAAACAACAAACAGCCTAGGGTTCATGTGTTTAGGTGTTTAGGGTTCAGGGGGGCTTTTAACCCTACCCGGACCCCAAGTAACCTACCTTTTTAACGACTTATGTAATGAAATCATATTGGGGAACCCTAAAAAGGTAGGTTATTTGGGGTCTAGGTAATCCCTAAACCCTCCTGAGCCTTGAAGCACCGGAGAGAAACATCGCAGAGGAGGCGCTGCACCTCCCTCCGCAGGCGGCGGCTGCCGAGGCGGCGTTGAGCTTATCAGCTGGGTGGGCCGTTTGCCCAGAGACTCCAATATCCCTTAATTGAGAAATCTTCCTTAAATCATATTAGGGATCGATCGTACTATAACGTAAGATATACTCCTTAGTTAAGGGATATTGGAGTCTCTGGGTAACTGGGTGAGCGGTTTGGTCATGGGTTAGGGATTGGGGTTAGGGTTTAGGGGTTTCAAGGTTTCAGGATTTAGGGTTTAAGGGTTTAGGGTGGGCCGTTTGATCATGGGTTAGGGCTTTAGGGGTTAGGGTTTAGGGGTTTCAGGGTTTCAGGGTTTAGGGTTTTAGGGTTTAGGGTGGGCCGTTTGGTCATGGGTTAGGGATTTAGGGGTTAGGGTTTAGGGGTTTCAGGGTTTCAGGGTTCATGGGTTAGGGATTTAAGGGTTAGGGTTTAGGGGGTTGAGGGTTTCAAGGTTTAGGGTTTGAGGGTTTAGGGTAGGACGTTTGATGGGTGGGACGTTTGATCATGGGTTCGGGATTTAGGACCTAGGGTTTAGGGGTTTCAGGGTTTAGGGTGGGACGTTTGATCATGGGTTACCTTAACCCCAAATAACCTACCGTTTAAAGGACTTACATAAGGAGACTATAAAAAGGACCCCTCCAAAAAGGTAGGTTTCTTAGGGTCCAGGTAGGGGTTAAGGTTTTTGGGTTTCGGATTATTAATCTCCCAGTGAGCCTTTTTCCCTTTTTGTGGTCTTAGGCTCCATCTAAAACTGCCATAAACTACCCAACACCAATAAGGAGCCCTTTTCATTCCTCGGCTACTGGGGGATCCTAGTGCTCAGTATGTTCCAAATTTGGGTTTAAAGGGCCTCTACTTGCAGGATCATGGGACTTAGTAAGTAGGTTATAATTGGGGTTATAAGTCCCCTAAGTTGGGTTATCCTAATTATAACCTACTTATAACCTTACTTACTAAGTCCCATGAGCCTTTAAGTAGACCCTAACCCCTAAACCCTTACAGGGAGCCCTATTAATTATAGAACCCTATAGGACCCTTACTTAAAACTTACCAAGTCCCATGAGCCTTCAAGTATATTACACCTCATGCTTCAATTGTGTGCCAAGGCCACCCAGATAGGACTCAGAGCCTTAGAGTCTAAGAGTTTAGGATAAGGTCTCTTCTTGTGGGTTCTATAAGGGTCGTACGAGGGCTGAGGTTCCCAGAGAGCCCCACACTCCTTAATTAAGCATTATATCTTCAATCATAATGCGAAGCCCCTTAGAATTTATATATAGATAAGAGAGAGAGAGAGATATATATATATATATGGTCACGCGCTCCGCGGCCCCCCCCCCTCCCCCCCCCTCCATGGTCTATGGTCNCACCCCGTACCAGACCATACCATTGGGGGGGGCGGGGGGGCTGGGAACGCCAGACGCCTGACCATATATATATATATACATATATATATATATGTTGTTTATTTGGTGGGTATTGAGTTTTCTGGGTTGTATTCGCAACTGAGCTTGGGTTTAGGTCAGATTGCAGACTTCATCATAAGGAATCTTGGCGGGGGTACTATAGGGGCCTAAGTACTTACCTACACTATTCTGGGGCTCCTTATTATCAGTATGATATGCCCCAAAACCCTATTCTAATTATTAAGGCCCCTATATTAGGGGTTGAGGGTTTGGGGCTTAGGGTTTGGGGGCAGAGGCGGGTGGGAGAACATGCCCCCTTATTTGTCCGGTCCTTATGAGGTGTATTAAAGCCCCATACCCCCCTCCCCACACTAAACTAAACCCTAAATCCTGACACCCGTAAGGGTCCTTCTGGGGGTGTTGCGATTTAAGGCTTCGGCTATCAGAATCCTTTGAGAACTTAACTTAACCTAAGGTGCCGAGCCCAGTCATTACCAATACCATAGACCCTTTGGTACGCTTTCTTAACAAAGCAAAAAGCTGCGAAGATCTCTACGAAGGCTTCTCCGAGCTGCAATAATTGCCATCCCTAGTAGTAGCCCTTGTAGGAACCCCTTGCAGGAACCCGTATGGTAACTTATAGAGGATCCCTTAACGGATATCGGAAGCCTTATAGGAACCCTTATAGTAACTTGTAGAGGATCCGTGAAAGGAACCCTCAAAGGAACCCTTACAGGAGCCCTTAGATCCCTTAAGGGAACGCTTAAAGGATCCCTTAAAGGAGCCCTTACATCCCTTAAAGGAACACTTAAAGGATCCCTTAAAGGAGCCCTTAGATCCCTTAAAGCCTTACAGGGCATCCCTTAAAGGAGCCCTTGAATGAGTGATCAGGCCGTGTCTAGCATCCTTCGGGCTGCCAAGAAGGAGGCACAGACGGCTCCAGGGGCAATATAGCGGTCTTATAACAATCACATATGGGTAGTTGTCAAAATTATGGCCCCTTTTGGGGTACCCTAAATGATAGGTGCCGTATTATAATAGGGACCCAAAAAGGGACCTTAATATTGACAACCACCCAACTACATATACTAGTTTGGGTGCTCCTTAATATAAATGTAGCACGATCTGCACCAAAACCCTCTTCTAATAAATAAGCCACCCACTTTACTGGCCAAGTGTGCATTTGAGAGGCCTTAGGGCCTGAGGGACAGGTTCAGGGTCAAGAAGCTTTTGGTTTGGGGCTACTGCAACCTTTAACCCCTAACCTTAAACCGGATGAGGGTTCTGGGTTTCGAAGCTTTGAGTTAGTATCTAGACAATTTGGGTTTGCACTAGTCATCACAGTACATGCCAGAGAGCCGAAACATCCTAGTCCCAATCCCTCAAGACACCAGTATTGCGCCTGAAGTCTCTGGAGTAGAGGGGCGACATGGACAGCCGGCGGTCAGCAGACTGGCGACCGCGCTTTCAAACAGTGTAGTGTAGTGCACTGAGGCACCTGCATCCCTCAACACCCTGTTACCCTAAACCCCCTGAACCCCAAATCTTCAAGGGTTCGATGCATTTTTTTCTGGCGTTTGGGACATTTCGTATCTTCGATGATTGGGCCTAAGAGGATCTTATGTAGTAATATTTTTCCAAGGCTTGAAAGAGCCAACCTACTTGCAGGGTTTAGGGTATAGGAAAGCCCTAGACCATCATGTTGGTTTTACGGATATTCGGTGAGTTGTGTTCTGCCCCTTGTTTTGAGAAACTGGTGCCCCTAAAGACTAGTTCTACATTGGTTTAAGAAGGATCATACTTACGAGTTCTTGCGAACATCAAGTCTACAAGTTTCAGAAGCCTATAATATCCTTATCAAATCAATGGAAATCCGTCTTGTGCCGTTAGCAATGCCATCCTACTTAAAGGCTCATGGGACTTAGTGAGTACGGTTATAAGTAGGTTATAATTAGGATAACCCCACTTAGGGTACTTATAACCCCAGTTAAAACCTACTTACGAAGTCCCATGATCCTTTAAGTAAGTATTTCCCGAGGACTGAACCCATCAGACCTAGAGGGCATATAAGGAAACCAAAACCAAGAAAACTGAAACAAGCAGGGTTTTGTGTCGTTCAGGGAGTTTTGCTGGGTTTTCAAGAGGCGTCCAGTTTATGGTTATGGTTCCGGGTTTAGGGCTTAGTTTTTGGAGCTGAGCTTCAGGTGTTTGAATTTGGGTTTGAGGTTTAGGCTTTTAGGGCTTGTTGGGTTCAGGCTTTGGAAATTGTACATCCCGAACTACGGTTGATGATATAAATCCTGCATTACCTAAATGATCCTAGACCATGGGAGTTATGGTACATTCCTTATCGTGGGTAATGCAGGGTTTATATGATCAACAGTAGTACGTTGGGTCGGCTTGGCATGCAGATCTTTGCTTGGAGGGTTGTGGTTGCTCAAAGAAGGAAACTTACATATGTCAGCACGCATGATGGCAGATGCGCCCTCAACCCCGTAAACGCCGAATCTAAAACCTGAGACCTTGTAAAATCTTGAAAGATCTAGAACATGAGACGGCGCCCGGCATTAAAGCTTTCACATGTGTTTCTTGCGAAGGCTGGAGAGATGTTGGTGTCGGAGGCAGTCCGGCCAAGCGGTTATTTGTTTTTCTCCCTTTTTGTTTTTGAACATGTCTATGGCGTTGTGCCAGGGATCTCCATGTTTTTGTTTGTCTTTTGGTTGGTTCAATGCATACTCTTGCTTTATCCTTCAGGAGGGGTGCAGCTTCACGGATTCAAGGTTCGGTATCTTCGGGTGAAACAGGGGTCCGACTAGTCACTAGTAGTATCCCCTTCCAGTCCCTGTAGTTTGGTTGGCAGATCGGGCCCACAGGCCACATCATCTGGAGAGGCAAGCCCTCTATCATGATTGATCCAACTTTGGTCGTTGTGAGTGATTGGCCCTACAGGAGGACGATAATGCGCAGGTCTGATGACGATCCGTGGCTTGTGGCTGAGACTTGTGCTGCATGCGCCGACCTGGCTGATGTCGAAGGTCCGCTTCCAGGCGGAGGTGAGGCCGAGCTGATTGAGGAGACGATGGAGCGTTTCCAGCTCGTCACAGCCCAGGTTCCGCCAAGTTACTGCCGCGCACCGGAAGAAGGAGAAGGTCCTGTTCTTCTGCAAGGCGGGCCGCCACAGATCGGCGGCTGCCTTGTGCCTCTTCCTCGCGGAGTTCTACGAAGTCCGGGGGTGAGATAGCACTCTGGAGATGACGGATGAAGATGCCGCTGCTCCACCAGAGACCTTCCGCAAGGTTGAGGAACGCTTCTTGGCAAGTGGG
Source organism: Symbiodinium sp. clade A Y106 (assembly GCA_003297005.1). NCBI lineage: Eukaryota > Dinophyceae > Suessiales > Symbiodiniaceae > Symbiodinium > Symbiodinium sp. clade A. The sequence goes on along the minus strand of BGNK01003390.1, from coordinate 28,004 downwards.
CGGTGCGCACTGTGCAACAAGCAAGCCACAGATGGGCAGCGTGTGGCTGCCGAGCACAGAAGACGTGTCCAGGAGACATGCCAGCTTGAAGGAATCTTGGGAGCGTTCGCTGCGACGTCCTGACACAGAAGGCCTTGAAAGCCTACTGGGGCCCAAGATCGGTGAGCTCGCGCCCTACTTGCAGAGGAAGATGGAGCGGGGCGCCTGCCAGAAGTACAAGTACTCCGAGATCATGCCGACCATGAACATCACCAGGGACCAGGCCCTTAAACTCCAAACCCTGAACCTTAAACCCTAATTTAAGCCTTAAGCTCTAAACCCTAAACCCTACCTGCCAGCTCGGAGAAAGAGAAAGCGCAACAACCTGATCCAACACCCTCAACCCTAAGCCGACTTGTTAAGGATCTTCATTGTTGTCATTGTTAAGTTTTAGGGTGCTTCTGGGCTTAGGCGGTTGAAGGTTGGGTGGTATTATCTTGATTAACTAGAGTCGTGTTCTGTGTTAGGTTACAGTATAGCTTTATAGGAACTAGAAGGGCGTATTGTTGCTACTTGTTCAGATCGCTATACCAGGTGGCTGCAGGCTGCTCATGGTTAGGGTCTTTGAGCTGGCAGGTCATGATGGCTTTATAGGCTGAGGGGTTTAGGGTTCAAGGGTTTAGGGTCGAGGGTTTCGGGTTAGGGCTTTGGGATTTAGGTTGACCGACTTACTGGTGAACTTCCTAAACCCTAATCACTGCCTGAGCCAATGTCCTACAGGCGACACCCCGAATTCCTAGACCTTAAACCCTAAACCCTACAGCGTTAAACCATTGGACCAAAGACCCGAAAGGAGAAGAGAGGAGTCTTTGGTGCTCACATGGGTGGGTGTAAAAATTATGGTCCCGTTTTGGGTCCTTGTTATAATACGGCACCTAGTATTTGGGGTGCCCAAAAAGGGGGCCATAATTTTGACAACTACCCACATGGCTTTCAGACATTGAGTTTAGGGTTTGGGATCTATGGGGTTTAGCAGCTTAAATAGGGTTTACTTAAAAGATCATGGGACTTAGTAAGTAGGTTATAATTGGGGTTATAAGTCCCCTAAGTGGGGCTATCCTAATTACAACCTACTTATATCCATACTTACTAAGTCCCATGAGCCTTTAAGTATAGGCTTTAGTTCAAGGTTTCGGGCTTAAGAGTTAGGAGCTACTGCCTTTAGGCCTTTTATAATTTCGGTTTGGTGGTTTTGTGGGCCGATGGGGTTTGGGTTTTCCAAACTCTCAATTTCCCAGCCCTAACGCCTGAAACCTTAAGACCTGAAGCCCTTGAGATAAGATGCTTGGATTCATCACCCTAAACCCTCAACTGGTCGTTTTAGTGGCCCTATAGATTTGGTTTATTTTGGGCCTGCTGAAAGAAGAAGAGAGTGTTTCGGTTTATGCACTATTTTCAAGGTCACAGATTCCCACGGTTGAGGGTTTAGGGTTTCGTTTAGCAAGAGGTTGTTCTCTGCTTGAAACCTCCACCCCTAAACTATCATCTTTGAAATGCCTTGTCCTGAAACCGCCAGAGCATTCCAAAACCGTATAAACAAACCCCACACAGACTTGATGCAGTTCACAAGCCTTCATTGACAGGATAGCAAGGGCCATGCCCCTGAAATTCTGGAGGGATGCCTGTTACCTCTAAGCCCTACCCCCTGCACCTTCAACTCTAAGATGATTTAGATTGGGTGTGGTGCCTGCCGAAGACTCCCACATCGCTGAATTGAAGCGTTTGCCCTAAATTGTTCCAACATTAAAACCCTTAATCAATCACGTATATGGTCGTGGGGCCTAAACCTCAAACCCCTGGAGCCTCAAGCCTGGACGGCTTTCATGCCGAATGCTTCCCACTGGACCTGGACCAGATGACTTGCCAGTTCAGATTTTGTTCGACTTTCACTTGGTACAGCAACCTTTCTTGAAAATCTACCCAGAGAAGCCCACCAATCTGATACAATTTGCCCTTATCCACTGGCTGTCTATGTGAGCACAAGGCCTGGGCAAGCCCCAAAGGAGGTGAAGCATTTCCTTCGTGATGCTTTCTGGTTTCAGGAGCTGAGCAACCCACCCCAACAGGAACAAGGTTACACCCTAAAACCTACAAAGCTTAAGCCTTAAACGCCAAGGATCCTTATTACCCTCGGAGAACCCACACGCTCTCGAACCAAACAAGCCCAACCTCTAACCCCTGAACCCTAGAACCCTAAACCCAAACCCCAAAAGTCTGTCTCCGGTGGGATCCTGAGCCACCGGGCGCAGGTCGAGGTAGCCTTGACAAAGCTCGAGACAGAAAGTTCCTTGGCGAGACAGATCCTGACAAAGCCTCTTAAGCTTTTAAGTGCCCTTAAACCTGCTCGGACCCTGTGCAGCACTTGCCTCCCGATATCATATGTTGTTCTGTTCCGGCTCAAATGACCTGCATGTTAAGCTCTCTGGGCCCAAAAACCATACCATGTGAGGCTTTGGGGCTACTTTGAGCCTAGGGTAGTCTTAATTTAACCCTACATCCCAAACCATCGTCTGAGATAAACAGGTAGATAGATAGATCGACAGATCGATCGATAGATCGACAGATCGATAGATAGATAGATGGACACCCCGTTATTACACCATGAGCCCGAAAACCTGTAAAGTTAGCGCTCAAGGCCGTTTCCCCTAAGCTTTAAACTGTAAACATTTCTATTAAATCCTAAACTCTAAACCCTAAACCCTGAACCCGTTGTCCCAAACTTCGCTACGCCGTAAACCTTCAACTTCTGATTCTTAATCCCGCATGAAAACCCGAAGCCGTTCCCCCGACTTGGGCCTATACCCTAAGCCCTGCTGTAAGCTCAATGTGCGTCAAAAGCAACAACAAACATTCGTAGGCCCTGAACCCAAGAAGTGCTTCAAGATCACTCAAGCCTAACCCCTGAAGACCTAAACCCTAAACCTTAAACCCTAAACCCTAAACCAAAGGAACTCTAAAGGCCCTAAACGCTACAATCCTTGAACTTATGACTATGAACTTATAAAGCGCTTGTAGATCCCCTTAAAGGAACCCTAAAAGTCTTGATGTAGAAAGCTGATCAAGAAACCCTGGTCCTGCAACCCCAAAACATTTGGATTTTATAAGGAACCATAATAATATATTCCAGACCAATGCTTAGTAGCTGAGTGGATACACTTTACACTTTTTGGGATAATATTACCCACTAGAAAACTGAAAGTGTGTACTTTTTGGGGCTTATGAACTCAGCAACTAAGAATGAATCAGGTTCCTATATGGGCGGTTGTCAAGATTAGGGTCCCTGTTTGGGGTCCCTATTATAATACGGCACCTATTATTTAGGGTACCCAAAACGGGGCCCTAATTTTGACAACCACCCATACGTAACTGTTTACCCTAAACCCTTTTATATAACCCTTATAGATCCCTTTAAGGAACCCTTAAAGGATCCCTTTAAAGGTACTCCTAATGCTATATGGCCGCTATTAGAACCGGGAGCCGAGGCCTCGGCTCACCGGAAGCTTACTTTTCTGCTGCCTTGGCCCGGGAAATTCTCCGATACGCCTGCTGCCAACAGCCAGAGGAAGAGCAGCTTCTTGGCGAGGTTTGGGGCTCCCTAAACCCGATAGACCCTATCACTTAGTAGCTGAGTGGATACACTTTACACTTTTTGGGGATAATATTACCCACTATAAAACTGAAAGTGTACCCTTTTCGGGGCTTATGAACTCAGCAACTAAGAGGATCATGGGACTTAGTAAGTAGGTTATAATTGGGGTTGTAGCTCCCCTAAGTGGGGTTAGCCTATTTATAGCTGTAGACCCTGTTCGAGTTTAGGGATTAATGTAGGGGCCCAAATAATTACCTGAACTATTTCTTTTTGGGGGGGGTCCTTAGTATATGGTATAATGAACCCAATTCTAATTAGTAAGGCCCCTATATTGTGGCTTCGAAGTGAGGGTTGGGGATTTGGGATGTAGGGTTAGGGTTGGAGTGCTGGAGTTCCATTGTTTCGAGTCTAGGGTTCAGTGTTTGATACGGCTTCCTGGGGTTTAACGGTTTAGGGGTTTAGGGTTTTTAGAGGGTTGTTGTTGCGGGCTAGGGCGCGAGCACTAAACTCTAAACCCTCGTCATCTTCTGAAGGCCAAAACCTGAAATGCAAGAACCTATTTTTTACGGGCCTCTTGAGGGTAAGCACTACTTAAAGGATCATGGGACCTAAGTAGGTTGTCCCATGATCCTTTAAGTAAACTCTAAACCACCTGAAGCTCCGAACAACTCGAGGCTCTAAGCCTAAGCCCTGCGGAAAAGCCGAGGACCCGAATGCAGCTGGGAGACGCCTGGCTCCGGGATCAGCTGGAGCAGACCCCAGAGGACCCCCAAACACCTACAAGCTATATGGGAGTTTCCGAGAATTAGGGTACCTTGTTCTGGGGTCCTTATCATAAGGATCCTACTAAGGTACTATATTAGGGTACCCTATTTTCGGAAACCCCCATATAAACCCTAAACTCTTTTAGGTTTTTAATCGTCCTTAAGGCAGAAGGGCAAATTATTCTGGCGGCTTGCCCTAATCCTTGAAGCCAGAGACTCCAAAATCCCTTAATTAAGGAATATAGTTTAAATTATAGTAGGATCCCTAATATGATTTAAGGAGTATTCCTTAACTAAGGGATATTGGAGTCTCTGAGGACTCGGTTTAGGGTTCAGAGTTGAGGGTTTAGAGTTCAGGGTCTAGAGTTTAGGGAGTTTTGCTTAGGGGACTCCCCAACCACAAACCCCAAACCCGGAACCTTACAACCGTAGAGCCCTCAAAATTTAGTGTAGTATTTGTAGATATTTTTCTAAATTAGGGTCCCTCTGTAGGCCGCCACAATATTACGGTACCCTGATAAATCGGTTCCAAAAAGCAACACTTATTTAGAGAACTACCCGTGTAGTATACATTAATTCCAGTATATAGACCCTACAACCCAAACCCCCCCCAAAGCCCTGAAAGCCTAGACCCTAAAACCCTCAACCGTAAACAAAACCCAAACCCCCAAAACCCTGAAACCCTAAGCCCTAAGCCCTGAAGCAGGCGAGCCTCGGGTCGTGTTTTACTCCTGTACAATGCTGATAATGTAGGGCCATGAGTACTTAAAGGATCATGGGGCTTAGTAAGTAGGTTATAATTGGGGTTAAAGGTCCCCTAAGTGGGGTTACCCAAATTCTATCCTACCTATAACCTTACTTACAAAGTCCCATGAGCCTTCAAGTAATTTGAACAGAGTTCCGCGCAGGGTTTGGTCTGGGTTTTATAGGGTTTTGGGACAAGACTTACTCATTGGCTCATGGGACTTAGTGAGTAAGGTTATAGTGCAGGTTATAAATAGCATAACCCTACTGACCCAATAATTCCATTGCTTAAAAAGTCCCCTGAGCCCTGAAGCCGCAAGTATGGGGATCGGAATACCTAGAAGTAGAGTAGGTAACCTTTACCTTTTTGGGGTAGTATAACCCTATATAATCCTTATATTCTGAACAAGTTTAACCTTTAGTTCCCCATGATACCCGACAAGTAGGAATAGTTTCCAAGACCATGTCTCAGAGTTCTACTCGCACTATGATTTACCCCCCCCCAAGCCCTAAAATTAGAGACTTGGTATGAAGGGATGTGAGCATATGGGACTCGCGAAAAACACAGGCCACCACAGCGTACCTTGCTGTTTTTTTGTTGAGGCCCCTCTAACTTCTGTAAAGCCCGAAGCAGTAAACAGTCCTTCAAGAGTTGGCGAGGCCTCCTTATTTAAGCTCTGTTTGGGAGCTGTTTGGGAAGACAGGAGATCATCAGGCGCTGCAAAGCCTCCAGCGAGGAGGTTTTGCGCAAAGAAAATCGCAACTCTGCTCTTATGGAAGATGTTTTTCTTCCTGTTCTAACAAGTGTTTACAGGGGGTCTAAGTTTTCAAGAGCGATACACGGTGAACCTACCCCATTAAAGGACCTGTTAAATCTCGATGCGCAGCCCTAAAAATCGCAAGTGCGGTCTTCTGGATTGTTAGGCACCTTCAGCCCAGACCCTAAAGCCCTAAGCCGCGAACCCCTGAACCTTACATCCCAAACTTGAATAGTAAGATGTCATTATAAGGACTCCATAAAATCCAAAATCTTTGTACAAAGACCCAAATGAGATGTTTAGGGTCGATCGATACAAACCCAGAAACCCCATAAAAACCGCGCCAGATGCCTTAAATCCTTAATCTGAAAGCCCCCCCCCCCCCAACCCTAAACCCTACCATGCAAACGAGGCTTTCTCGATTGATACCTCGAGTCGTCATAACAGAGCCCCTTACAGCACCAACCCTTCAAGAACCCTTGGCCAAATGAGGTTTTCTGGATCGTTACAAACCCCAAAGCCTAAACCCCGAATATTCTCCCAAGAAGTGTCTTCAAACAGCCTAAAGACAACTCCGAATATGGTCCGAAGAAGCCTCTTTAAACAACCCAAACGAGTTCTTCCGGATCCACACCTTCAAGAACCCTTAACCCCCAGCCCGTAAACGTGCCCTAAACCCTATAGTAAAGTCCTGAACCCCCAAACCGCTCAACCATAGAACCCTAAACCCTAAAGTGCTGAATCCGCTAAACCCCTAACCACTAAACCCCTAAACCCCTGTACCCTAAAACCCCCAAAAACCCTAAACCTCATTTGGGTGGTTGTAATTAGGATCCTTTTTGGGTCCCCAAGGGTACCCAAAAAGGGACCCTAATTTTGACAACCACCCAAATGAGGTTTTCTCGATCGACACCTGATGCAGCTCTTGGGGGCCAAGCGGCGACTCGCTGCCCTCTTGGACGACTGGGAGCTTCTTGGCACCAGCAGTCCTTAAAGACGAAATGAACCGCTCCTTTTTGGATTCCTTTAACAGGGTACCAATAAGGGTTATGATAAGTTTTATATTTTCAGGGTTTAAGGACGATTGGGAGCTTCTTGTCGTGGGGTTTAGGGGCTTAGGGGTTTAGGGGGTTAGGGTCTAGGGTTTAGGGTGTAGGGTTTGGGGGGTTAGGGTTTAGGGACACCAGCAGTCGCAGAACTCTACTAGTAGAGTCGGTAATGTATAACTTTTTTGGGGTATTGGAAACCCTATACAATCCCAATATACTAACCAAATTTTACCCTTAGTTCCCCAGCATACTGGACAAGTAGGGAACTCCCGCATTCCGCTGAGACGAACGAACAGTTCCTAGTTCGCTTGCAGTCAACCCTCGTCAGGGCCCTGAACCCTAGACGTACTTAGTAGCTGAGTAGGTAACCTTTACCCAGTAGTAGAGTAGGTAACCTTTAACCGTAGTATAACCCTATATAACCCTTATATTATGCAAAGGTTAACCTTTAGTTCCCCATGATACCCGACAAGTAGGTTTAACCTTTTGAGGCTTATCTATATAATCCTACCATAATTGAAAAAGGCCAGCCTTTTTTGGGATAGGGTACTCAGCCCCTAAGCATAAGCACAAAACCCATCAAACTCCCTTTCATCCTGGGGAGATGCCTTTTACTTTAACGGACCGGAGCACTTCTGGGTCCCTGTTAAAGGAACCATGTGGGCAATTAGCCCTAAAAATCAGGGTCCCTTTTTCGGTCCCCAAAATAGCACGGCAGCCTTTAAAACAAGGACCCTACTAATTTAGAGACCTGCCCATATGCCGAAGTTTTGAGGAAGATCGACCACTATGCCATTCTTGGAGTGCCGCGTACTGTTTCGGACAAGGAGCTCCGCAATGCCTACCGGAAACTCGGAATGAACGCTTTAGGATTCAGGGCTTGAGGGGTTTTGTGTTTTAGGTAAGGGTTCACGGTTTAGTAAGTAACCGGAATCTCTGAGCTAAAGCTGTGGATTTTGTGGGTTTAGGGGTTTTGGGTTTTAGTTAAGGGTTCAGGGTTTTAGTAAGTAGCCGGAACCTCGGAATTTACGCTTTAGGTTTTAGGGGTTTACGGGCTTTGGGTTTTTAGGGCTTTGGGGATTTAGCTGCCGAACCTTCCGACCGTGATCCAACAGAGGGGAAAATGTATTGGATTTTGTAAGGGTCCATTTTCACAACGGTTGTATAAGGGTTTCGTTTTCAAGTTTTTGCCCAGCAGTATCCTCATTCTCCTTTACTTTGGCCCCTTGGGAGCCCTTTATCAAGGTTTAATTTTGCTAGAGAAAGGTACCCTGACTTAATGGGGATACAGATATAGATAGGACCAATGCCAACCAAAAAGCTTTCAGCTGTTTGCCGTAGTATAGTTGGCGTAACATGGGGGCCTGAAAAATTGTAAGACTGTTGTGACTCTCTAGTGTTCCTTCTTTGAACTTGAGTGTCGAACTCGTCAAAGGCTGAGTCTATCATTCGGCCTAGATTTCTGATTCTTGGTTTTCGAACAGCCAACCTTCAAACTTTTTGGGATCATATAGCTTAGTAGTGCTTTGCAAGACAAACCTTTTACTTCTGTGGCTTTGGGGGGGAAATATAAATTGTATATTAGATCATTAGATTCATAGTAAACCCTAAACCCTAAACCCCTAAACCCCTAAACCCTAAACCCCTAAACCCTAAACCCTAAACCCCTAAACCCTAAACCCTAAACCCAATTGATAGAAGAGCTGCAGGTTCGGGGCTTGCCTTTAGGGTTTGGGATCTTCTGCGCGGAGAGTCGGTGCAGGGTTTAAAAGTCGCTGCAGTTTCGCAATTGTCGGTTCCTTAGGGTTTAGGGTTTAGGGTTTAGGGGTTTAGGGGTTTAGGGGTTAGGGTTTAGGGTTTAGGGTTTAGGGTCAGGGTCATGGTTTCAGCCAGTGACGTCTTATTGTAAGCCGCTAAATCATCTTGTTGACCAGTACTGATTTTGAGTAGGATTTGTATGTACTCCTTGTGTTTAGTCGCATCGTAGTCTCTCCTTGTGACTCGACACCGTTTTCCTGCCCTACTAAACGAAACAGCGAAACAGCTTGTGTTTGAACATGGTACGGTCTTACAGTATGCTTGTCATCATTGTCATTTCGATTTCCGATACCCTCGCCAATACCCTTTTTCCACCGCAGTACCTTTATCCTAGAAGTAGAGTAGGTAACCTTTAACCTTTTTGGGGTAGTATAACCCTATATAATCCTTATATTATGAAAAAGGTTAACCTTTAGTTCCCCATGATACCCGACAAGTAGGTTATTATTGTACCCTAATTATAGAACACTTCTAGTATCCTCAAGGTACCCTGAACCCTAAACCCTAAAACCCTAAACCCATCTAGAACCCTTGTTATAGTACTCCCAATCTACCAGCGGACAGACTGGTGATCCCAGGAGCACAAAGTCAAAGCACGTGAAAGTTGGGTCTCCACCTAAAGCGAATAGAGCTTTGCGGTTGGCTCCTTTAAAGGGTTCCTTAAAGGGGTCCATAAGGGATCTATAGTAGGGTGTTATGATATACCTAAAACGACTAGAGCTTTGCGGTATATTACCACAAGCCACCATTACCTAGTTTCTGTAGGTTCTTACTGTAACGCATAGTAAAATTTCCAGGGGATTTAGGGTTTAGGGTTTTAGGGTTTAGGGTTGAGGGTAATTAGGGTTGAGGGTTCAGGGTTTAGGGTTTAGGGTTGGAATTTTTGGTCGGTTACGGTAGGGACTATATACGGGGAATAAATACCATACTGGTCATTCTGGCCCCTGCCTGAAATTGCATACCCTAGTCACCGTACTCGTGCTTAACGGATTACGCTTATCCACCGTGGGGGAAAACGTCTGGACCTGGACTCTAAAACCCTAAAGCCCTAAAAGCCCAAAGCCCTTACACCCTAGAGCTTTAATTAAAGCCATGGCCCTAAACCCAAAATCCCCCAAACGTCGAACCGTAGCTCGAAACCCACAGCCCTAAAACCCTAAAGCCTGCGTCCTTCAAACAAGGAAGGCATGCCTGCGGCTCCACCCGGACAAAGGCCTGTAGGGGTTTAGGGGTTTAGGTGTAATTGCGGCTGGTCTCTGGCATGACTAATGCAGCGGGTCGAATAACTAATAACAGCAATCCCGCTGTGGTTCCTTTTACAGCTCTTGTTTGAATCAGTACACTGACCTCAAAACCATTTTTCTATATACTCAGGTCCCTAAGTTACTTTTTTTGCATGAACACACATTAACTAGTGTAGGGGCCTTAACATTTAGACCTTTGGGGTATATTATAATGATAGCGTAGTTCATATACAGAAACCTGAGGACTAATGTTCGTAGTTTTTAAGAACTTCTAGTATGTGTATTTTGTTTAGCCTGCACTGACAAAAGGAGTGGAGCTGAGGCTTCCGTATGGCATATGAAGAGCCCCCAAACTCTCGGCCGGAAGCCTAAACCATACGGTTGATGGTATAGATTCTGCATTACCTGAATGACCCGAGGACTATGGGAAGTGTGGCATATTCCTTATTATGAGTAATGCAGGGTTTATATCATCAACCGTAGCTCTGCAGTAAGAACCGTTATGAACCGAAGGAGGACGGGTGAGTTGCAGACCTTCGTGGACGAATCGAAGCTGAGGCTCCAGCACCTTTACTCCGCAAGCTGCGGTTTCTGGACAGTGACGACGGGAGCTTCTGCCACAGATGCATGGCCCTAAACCCTAAACCCCTGACCAACCAAACCCTAAACCCCTAAACCCCTAAACCCTAAATCCCTAAAACCCTAAACCCTAAACCCTATATAAACCGTCTCCGTGGTATGTTTGGCGACAACGACGCCGCGCGTGCTGTGCACGCGATCATGTTGCGGGGTGCATCTGGCCACCCTTAAGGACCAAATGACCCTTAAAAGTAGGGGCCCTATACAAGTATACTATGAATCCCTATAAAGTATATGAACCCTAAACCCTTTGAGGGTTCTTTTCGTCCTTAAGGACTGAGCCCTAATCTCTGAATCCTAACGTTTAGGAATTTAGGGTTTAGGGCCTAAACCCCAAACCCCAACCACTAAACCCGGAAAGTAGGCAGCTCTGCGCCTAAACCTGATCAAGAACTGTGAGTGTCTTTATCAGTTTCTTGCGGTCTGGATTAGGTTTTAGGTTTCACGCGCTTTTCCTTGCAGTTGTTTTCCCTTTTAGGGTGCTTTGGATGGCTTCATGCTATAGGCTTCCGAAATGTTGACCCCAGACCTGTGTAATTAGAACATAGTACTGTAGTATACCTTGTGGACTGCCTCCATACACTATGCAGCTTTTACTGAGCCCAGTGGGGGCAGTATCCCAAAATCTGGCCCTAAACCAAAACCCCTAAACCCTAAACTCCTAAACCCTAAACCCTCAAGCCCCTAAACCCCCAAACCCAACCTAAAATCCTCTTTTGCCTAGTAGAGGCGCTTACCAAAGAAGAGCCCTTAAACAAAAAGCTAAGCCCAAGCTTCTGTCAGGCGGAGACAAGCAGCAGCTGCTTGGTCCGATTAAAGGGCCAGGAGAGATATCGGATTTTGAAGGGGAAGCGCTAAATCCCTAAAGCCCGTACTTAGACTTAGTAAGTAAGGTTGTAAGTAGGTTATAATTAGGATAACCCCACTTAGGGGACTTATAAGACTAAGTCCCATGATCCTCTAAGTAAGGGGTTTAGGGTTTAGGGAAACCCTAAACCCTGAAGCCTAAACCCTTTCGGTTTGGGGTTTAAGGGAACCCTAAAGCCCTGTTTGACCTTGGGTTCCCGACTCTAGACACCACAGCCTAAAGCCAATCCCTACATCTGAGGGTCTTGCGCTATCCAATTACCAATATTAAACCCCTGCACATGAAAAGTTAGGCACAATCTTCACACAGATAAGCAGGGTTCATATTAGGAGCTCTATTTTGAGCTCCAGTGCATGCTTCTGGTTTGTTATCGGGATACTACAGCAATAAGTACCATGGTAGGACTTGTGTTTAGTGTGTTCTGTTTGCTAGACCCTGCGATGCCTTTGTGTAAACCATGTGTCCAAGACCCGAAAGCCTAAACAGGAGCATCGATTCAGGTGCTTTCTATGTGCTTTGTAAACTTTGCCTGGACCCTAGAGAACCTACCTTTTTAGGGTTCCCTATTATGATTTCTTTATATAAGTCCTTAAAAAGGTAGGTTCTTTAGGGTCTAGGTGTTGCATGAGAATGCTGATTGTCCATCTTTTTGGATTAGTGTTTCTCCTAGGCCCCTAGCGCTTAAACCTCACCCTCCAAAGTCAGGTTCCACACCCGTTCTGAACGAGGCTTGGTGGGTTGGGGTTCACGGGTATTTGTGTTTCGCGCTTGGGCTCGGAGGTCGGTTTTGTTTTTGGTTCGAAGGCAGTTTAGGGGGTAGACGTCACTTCAAGGCTCACGGGACTTCGCATGTAAGGTTATAAGTAAGGCAGTAAGCTTACAATTAGGATAACCTTACTCAGGGGACCTATAACATGCGTGTAGGACTAAGGTGGTCAAGCTCGGGGATTCAACGGATTTCTTTACCAATGGACAGAAGTTCACCGTGGTACGCAAGCGGGTCATTGCCCACAACACACCAGCTGGCTCGCGTCTTTATTTGGGAGCCGAAGCCGGGATCGGCACCTCAACTGTCCGTGGATGTGCGGTCATTATGATCCCTGGTTACAACATGCGTGTCTCGGAGACAGTTATTGCTATCGCTGCGTGACAGCGCCATTTCGACAAAAGAACCTTGTCGCAGTGATGCGTTTGTTTCTTCGCGTGGCTCAAGCAGCACTTCTTCCCTCAGACGTCCGTCGTCCGTTCGGTTCGTCTGATTCATTCATATCAGCTGGGGCGAAATCAATGCCACTCCATCGATGGGAGGCTGAGCAGGACTGCCCTTCTGACCGGGTCCCCATATTCAACCCTAAACCCTAAAACTCTAAACCCCTAAACCCTAAACCCTAAACCCTAAAACCCTAAACCCTAAACCCCGGACCCTAAACCCTAAACCCTAAACCCAAAAACCCCAAAACCCTTTAGACCCTAAACCCCAAAACCCTAAAACCCTAAAGCCCTAAACCCAAAGCTGAAGGCCCTCACCTGCTCCTGAGGTTTCAACAGCTGCAAGACTCCTATGCGCGGATCCTCGAAGAGCGAGAGAAGGAGCCTTCGACGACTTCTTAGTTGCTGAGTTCATAAAGCCCCCAAAAGTGTAGACTTTCTGTTTCATAGTGGGTAATCTTATCCCAAAAAGTGTAAAGTGCATCCACTCAGCTACTAAGACTTAGGTTTAGGTTTTGGGTTTCGGGCTTAGGTTTAGGTTTTTTGGGTTTCGAGAGACCTACGTTCTTCGGTGTTCCTTCTTATGATTTCCTTATGCAAGTTCTTTACAAGGTAGGTTGTTTAGGGTCCAGCCAGGGTTTGGGGTTTCGGAATTGGGGTTAAGGGTTTAGGCTATGTGGGTAATTGTCAAAATTAGGGTCCCTTTTTGGGTACCCTAAATAATAGGTGCCGTACTATAATGGGGACCCAAAAAGGGACCCTAATTTTGACAACTACCCATGAGGTTTGGGTTATGCGGTTTAGGATCTTTGGGGTTTAAGATTTGGGGTCTGGGGTTTCGGATTTGGCATTGTGGATTTACCGTTTAAGATTCGGGGTTCAGGGTTTTCAGGTTCAGGGGTTCAGTTTTTCGGGGTTGAATCAAGGTTGACGGTTTAAGGTGTGAGGTTTCTGGCTTTTCTTGTTGGACAGCCCAGGAAATTCGAAAGTCTCGCGAAGCCCCCAGAAACTGCCCCAAGAGCCGGACAAGGAGCCGCTAAGTCCCAAACTCTGACCTAGTACGTAGTAGAGTAGGTAACCTTTAACCTTTTTTGGGTAGTATAACCCTATATAATCCTTATATTATGAAAAAGGTTAACCTTTAGTTCCCCATGATACCCGACAAGTAGGAACCTCACGGTTTAGCATTTGGAGTTTAGGGGTTGAGGGCCTTAGGGGCTCAGGGGCTTAAGGGAGTCCCCGGGTTGTTTTAAAGGGACCTTAAACTATAGTGGGGTCTAGGTAATTAGGGTTCAGGGTTTAGGGTTTTAGGGGTTTAGGGGTTTAGGGGTTTAGGGTTTTAGGGGTTTAGGGGTTTAGGGGTTTTAGGGGTTTAGGGGTTTTAGGGGTTTAGGGGTTTAGGGGTTTCGGGGTACAACCAAAAGAGCCCAAACCCCTACGAAGGAGAAGAGCTCCGACCCGAACTCACTCGATGCCGCCGGGAAGTCGCCGAGGTCCTTGTCAAAGGGCAAACGGAGGGACCCTTAATGGGAATCCCTACCTTATAACGGGCTATATTTAGGGTATATAATGGCTATATTAAGGCTATATACCGAGGGGTCCTTATTAGGGGTCCCTCCTTTTATCCTTGGACCTTGGCTGCGTGAGTTTTCAGGTTGTTATCAAGCCTAAAAGGGCTCCTTTGAAGGGTTCCTATGAGGGGTATTATGGGTTTTGGTCGATTGTAGGGTTTAAGGACGAAAAGAACCCTAAAAGAGTTTAGGGTTCATATACCATATAGGGATTCTTAGTATAATTTATAGGGCCCCAGCTGCTTTTAAGGGTCCTTTAATCCTTCAGGATCAGGTTGCTGAGTACAGGATTCTGGTTTATTGGATTTCACACTCCCTGAGCAACCCCGCATGAAACCTTATATACCAAGACCATTGAGCCGCGAATCCTCACTGCCTCGGCATAGGGTGTTACGTGACCTGTCTTTTCAAGGATTTTTGAGTTGTTTTGGGTCCAGGCAGAGTCCAACACCCCCGCTCGCTCAAGGCCCTAAGTCTGAAACCTCCATAAGACCTTCTAGAAGTCGCAAAACCTCGGTTTTTAGGGGCCCTAAAAGCAAGCACCCTCATTGCAGAGGCACGCCGGCGATGGCATGCCATCCGCCTCAGGCCTTTTCTTGTCCGACAGCCTTTTCTCTTACATAGTCGTGTATTGGTCTGTTGCTTTAGTTTGCCGGGCTTCGGGTGTTCAATTTTTCGAAGCTTTGGTTTAAGGAGTCGTGGGTTGCTTGTGTTTCTGCTTCGGGACCCTAAACCCTAAACCCTTCGATTAGGTTCATGGTCTGGGACTTGCGGTTTTGCGATTGAGATCGTTGCTGGAGAGCTCCATGCTTCAAGGGATTAGCTTGACTTGAGGATCTCCAGAACAAACGGTTTAGGGCTTAGGGTTTAGGGGTTCAGGATTTAGGGGTTAGGGGTTTAGCGGTTTAGGGGTTCAGAGTTTACGCCTTGAGGGTTCAGGGTTTAGGGGCTTAGGGGTGTAAGGTTTAGGGTTCAGGATTTAGGGGTTTAGGGTTCAGGGTTCTACGGTTGATTAGTTGGGGTTTGTTTCATGGGTGTAGTGCCGCCGGGTATTGTTGGGGCTCATGTATCGCACGTAGCGATTTCCCTCGCACATGTTGCCGGTGGTGGTGATATCAAAAGAATTCTTTGGAATACGTTTGTTCTGCAGAGTCCTATAAATTCCATATTAGGGGTTAGAATAAGAACCTACAAAACCCTTAACTAAGCCCTAAACCCCTAAACCCTAAACCCCGGACCCTAAACCCCTAAACCCTCAAAACCCCTAAACCCCTAAACCCCTAAGCCCTAAACCCCTAAACCCCTAAACCCCTAAGCCCTAAACCCCTAAACCCCTACACCCCTAAACCCCTAAACCCTAGACCCTGAAACCCTCAGCCCAAGCGAGCGCATCAGAAGCCTCCCGGCCCGGTTTTACGAGGATTGCAGTGACGCCGCCCCGCACGGCCCGCCCCTGCTCTGGTTTCTGCCCTCTGCCCTCTGCTAGGGGATCCTTTAAGGGTTCTATAATTTCGGAGTTTAGGGAACTTAAAGGATCATGGGACTTAGTAAGTAGGTTATACTTGGGGTTATAAGTATAAGTGGGGTTATCCTAATTGTAACCTACTTATGACCTTACTTACTAAGTCCCATGAGCCTTCAAGTGCCCTCTGCCCCTGCCCTGCCCTTGTTTGTTGGAAACACACGCTTTTTGTCGAGCGGCCGGCCCAGGCCGCGAGGACCCGCAACCCGACACCGATCCATCTCAGCTGGTTAAACGTGGTCGTTTGTGTGACGAATTGCGAAAGGAAGCAGAGAGCAAGAAAGCTCCCCTTGAGGTGGGTTTGGGTGGTGAACCCGCAACCCTAACTGAGAATAGTTGGGGCGGTTGGGGCGGGACTTCATGCTGATGCAAGCGCGCGATAAGTGGGTGCGCCTCCATTTCTAAAGAAGCGCGGCACATTGTCTACACACCCCTAAACCCTCAACACCTAAACCCCTAAACCCTTAAACCCTAGACCCCAAACCGCCCCAAACCCGAGGTAGACAGACCAGTCATCACGCTTTAAATCAAACCCGAAACCCTAGGTAGTATAAGGTAGGATTTGAGCAAGACCAGTTTCAGTTTGGTTTGTTTTTGAAGGGACCAGAAGGCCCTAATATAGGCGCCTTAATGAATAGAATAGGCTTCTTTTAAAGGGTTCCTTCGAAGGAGTCTGTAAGGTATCTATAGTCTATATAGTATAAGGGCCATAATAATTAGAATACGGTTTTGAGGGGCCAGTAAACTATAATTATAATAAGGAACCCCCCAAAAAAAAACAAAAAGCATTAGTATTAATTTAGGCCCCTATAGTAATGACCCTTTTAAGTAGGGGCCCTATGCCCATATACCGTGAATCCATAGATGGTCTATGAACCTTAAACCCTTTTAGGCTTCGTCTCGCCCTTTTAAATCCCGTACTACATCCTAACCCGTAAACCCTAAGCCCTAAATCTTTTAGGAGTTTAGGGTTTAGGATAGGAGTAAACCCTAAACCCTAAACCTTAGTAGCTGAGTGGATAGACTTTACACGTTTTGGGATAATATTACCCACTATGAAACTGAAAGTGTACATTTTTTGGGGCTTATGAACTCAGCAACTAAGAAACGAAAGGAAAGCTGCCCTTTTTGAGGCCCTCTGGAAGCCCTCGAAGCACTGTCGGCAGCTCCAGATGCTGTGCATCCGGCAGCCAAGGAAGTCTTGGCGTACCTCGGACTTAATGTTGAGGTTGAGGGTTTAGGGGTTATAGGGTTTAGAGCTCAAGGAGGTTAAGAGTTCTACGATGTTTTAGGGCTTAGTGTCAGTGTGCCGTGCTTTCTTAGGCTGTTTAGAGGTGTCGTACAGGTTGTCTTATCGGTTTGCTTGGTTTTTTAGGGATTCATGGGGCTGTATAGGGTTTTTCATTGGTGAGCCCTAAAATTAGTCACCACCCGGACGATTTTCAAAACCCTTGCCCTGTACATCCCCCAACACCTGACTTCCTCAGCCCTAAACGCCCTAAACACGTAAATAATGGATCAACAACTCTGCCCCGACCTCAATACTTCAGCATTGAACTAGACTCTAAACCTCAGCCTCAACCTCTAAACCATAAGCCCGGACTCACGCACCAATTAGAACTCAGGTCTGTTGGCCACCTGCAGCAATTGGCGGAAGAGCTGCAAGGGCTCCTTTCCGCAGCTGAGCGTGCGGAGCTTTGGCGAAGGTGTTGATTAAGTCTGGCAATGTAGAAAGGCTTCTGTCTATGACTATATATATACATAACACATATATACTGATCATTCGTAGTTTGTGGATATGTTTATGTCTATGTTTATGTATGCGTATTTGTAAATGTACATGTGTATGTACATGTATATGCATACGCAGATGTGTATGTATGTTCATATGCATATGCATATGTGCATGTATATGTTTATGTTTATGTATTTGATATATGTCTATGTATATATGTATATGTGTATGTGTAGGTATATGTACATGTATATGTACATGTATACGTACATCTACCTGTATGTGTACATGTATATGTATATGTATATGTATATTTATATGTATATGTACGTGTATGTGTAAGTGTCTGTAGATGTGCATGTGTATATATAATATATATATATATATATATGTAGATGCATATGGATATGCATATGTATAGGTATATGTAAAGTCATATTCAGTTGTTCATGTGTTCGTCATTTTAAGGCGAGCCGGTTATTGTGTTGTTTGTTTGAGTTGTCAGGTTCTCGGATTGCGTGTTTAGGCTTCAAGGCTTTGGGCTGCAGGAGTTGCTGATTTGATGATTTGGGGTGTTGACTGGTCGTTGGTAAAGCCTGACAAAGTCTGCATGTTCCGAAATTTGTTGAGTTTCCGTTGATTATGGAGACTGTTCATATATGGCTCTCGCTTTCTTTAATACCAGTTGTAGGCGATTGGAGTCTATGGGAACCCTAACTCCTCGAATTCTCACAAAACGGGTGTGCAATCCGGGTCAAAGATTATCAACCCGCAAGGCAGTTCCGTAAGCAAACAAAACACATCCTACACCCCACATCGTAGAGAGCCCTCAACCCGAGAGCACTACCTGTAGGCGCTAAACCTACTTAAAGGCTCATGGGACTTAGTAAGTAAGGTTATAAGCAGGTTACAATTAGGATAACCCCACTTAGCGGACAGTTGTAACCTACTTACTAAGTCCCATGATCCTTTAAGTTCCCTAAACTCCGAAATTATAGAACCCTTGAAGGATCCCCTTAAAGGAACCCTTTAAGGAACCCTAGGCGCTAAACCTAGTCCCATGAACCTCTAAGTAACCTAAACTCCCCCTTATAGAGCCCTTTATAGATCCCTTACGGGAACCCTTTAAGGAACCCTGGTTACTAAGTCCCATGATCCTCTAAGTAGTCTCATGTCTGATTGAAGCCCCTGCACAATTCCAAGGACCGCCTTGTTCGGGGTTTGCGCAAGACTCCGCAGCTTGGGCTTTGGCTGGCCAAGGGTTTACTATAGGGGCCTTAATAATTAGAATAGGGTTCCCTGAAAGGGCTCCTTAGAGGGGTCTACAATTACAAGGGCTATAATTCCTTAGAATGATTATAGTCTGCTGGGCCCCAAAACCCTATTCAAATTATTAAGGCCCCTGTATTAAATCCTTGTACTAGCCCTTGTTATAGCCCTGGTAGACCCCTTTACAAGGAACCCTATTCTAATGATTAAGGCCCCTACATTAAAGCACGTTTCGCCTCAACCTGGTTTCTTGGTTGTTTCGGGTGCCGAGCACCCAGAGACTCCAATATCCACTAAATAAGGAACACTTTAAGGGATTCTTTAAGGGATCTATAGGGTTGAGGGTTTAGGGGATTCTAAACTCCCAAATTTTTTAAAGGATCTACAGGGTTTAGGGTTTAGGGGATTCTACGATCCCATAATTATGGAAAATTCCTTGAATCATATCAGAGATCCTACTATATTTTAAAGTGTGTTCCTCAATTAAGAGATATTATTGGACTCTCTGGGCTAATGCTGAACAATGGAAAGCATAGTGCCATGTTTGAGACTTGCGAAGAAGGTGTGCAGGGGTTGTTTGTACAACTTCTGCAAGATTCTTTGCAGGGGTTCAGGTTCTTGAAAGGTCGTAATTAGGGTGCCTTCATGAGTTGTCTATTAAGTTTGGATTTGTTTGTAAAGGCGGGTGTGCGAGAAGGTTCTGTGAAGTTCAATATCCCGTTGCTTGTTGAAGCCTCGATGCTTCATTGGAACTGAAGTCTCAACACCGTTGTCATGTCTTTGCTTTCTCGCTCCTTTCTATGGCCCGCGCTACAACTTGGTCATTCCTAGGGATCTTTCTTGCTTTCTGTGGTTGGGGTTTCCCGATACGGTTCACAGGAAGCTTAAACAGAATCTTATGTTTCTTTCTAACGGGGACCCAGCAGAGTTAGTGCTCTTTTTCGGTGAATCTTGAGAAGCCGTCTATATTTAGATTACCACCCATGCATTTCTCGTTTGTCAATGCGCTGTTCATCGTACTTAGGTTTTGTCGAAACCAAGTCCTCATCGAACAACCCTAAACCCTAAACCCCTAAACCCTAAACCGTGGCTCCCTCAGCAACCTCTTATGAGCCAAGCCTACTCGGCAACCTCTCGCAGCGATGGACTCCTAAACCCTAAACCCTGGGCCCGAACCCTAAACCCCAAGACCAAGCTTAGTGCAGTCCGAAGCCACTGGCTAAACAGAAAAAATATACTTCGAATCCAGCAAAGCCCTGCATGTGCCAAACATTTTATTAAGGAGCCTCATAGGAACCCTTACAGGAGCCCATATAGGGACCCCTAAACGAGCCCGTATAGGAGCCCTTGAAGGAACCCTGAGGGCATAAGGACAACCCAAGACCTCAAACACGGAAGAACAAACCCCACACCCAAAACCTGCCTGTAGCCTCTGTTGCAGTTCCGTTTTGGGGTTACCTCATAATAATGATAGGATCCTAAGTATAGAATTGGTTAAACCAAAAAAGGAACTGCGCTGGAGACTATAGGTAACCCAGAGGCTCTTGTACACCCCAAAGCCTACCCCCCCCCCCCCGCCCCCCCGCCGAGCCATTACAACAACCACCACAACGCCACTAACTCCCACCATCAATCTCGTCTAGCATANAAAAATAAATGAAATCATAAAAAAAAAATTTTAAAACCAAAAAAAAGAAGCCGGTTGGAAGATATGGGACACCCGAGGGCTTTGTAACCCCCAAACCCCCCCCCCCCCCCCCCCGCACCCAGAGACTCCAATATCCCTTAACTAAGGAATGTTCCTTAAATTATATTAGGGATCCTACTATACTTTAAGGAATATTCCTTAATTAAGGGATATTGGAGTCTCTGGGCAACCTAAGGAGGAACCTGCAATTCAACACCGAAAAACAAATCTCAACAAGCAACAATAGGAATTGAAGACTTCATAAAACAACACACAACCAAATATACAACATACAAAAAACTGCACACACACAAGCAACGATACCAAATGCAGAAAAGCCAACCAACACGCTAAACTAGGCTGCTGAGTAGCACCTTTTTGCGCTTTTCTTTCTTTTTGGGGAGTTAGTAGGAAAAAGGGTACCCTTATTATAAAGCGGCTACTCAGGAACCTAGTAATTGTACCCCATTCCTCCATTCCCTACGAACCAAAGGTAAGTAAATTGTGGCCTAAAAGCCCTAAAGCCCTAAACCCTAAACCCCTATAGATCCCTTAAAGGAACCCAGTAAATGCCCCGAAACCCAGGCCTGCCGATGGTGTGGAGGCGCTCGCCTCGGCACAGGAAGCCGGCGAGACGCTTCTCTCCGTGAGACGCTCGCCGAGAACCCTGGGGTTAAATAATTTACAGGCCTTATATACTATAGTCGGGGTTCCTTATTCTTTAATTATAGTATAATATAACCCAAAACCCTATTCTAATTATGAAGGCCCCAAAATTAATATACCCCAGAGAGCCAAGTATCCCTTAATTAAGGATTATACCTTAAATCACCACGCCTGCCTAACCTAATGTACTTGGAGCGGGGTGTTACATGGATGTCAGGTGGTTCGAAGTTCGAAGTACATTTCCGGCTGTTCCGACGGGTCCAGAGGAAATCCCAGTATATACATTGTTTTCTGTGGGACATTCCACCCTAAACCCTAAACCCTAGTACTTGGGGGGTCTTCGGTCATGGACCCCTGGAGCAACGCACAGCAACGAACAATGTGCTGGAGGGGTGGGTGGGGGACCCCCAAAGCGCATTAGTTGTGGGGGGTAGTCCTTAAATCAGAACATGAAGTCCCTTAGAACAAAACTTAGTTCTCCAATACCCAACCTTTAAGCTCTCTGGATTCTTATAGTTTAGTAGTATATCATGAAAGTTTAACCCTTTGTTTCTGCGGCGTATCGGAGAAGTAAGTATGAAGTCGCATACGAATTGCCAGGGAACGGGCTCGGCTGCTAGACTATACTACACTAAACCCGAAACCCTAAGTCCCTATACTAAAGTCCTTCAACCTTACAACTCCCAAAACCCGTACAGAACCCCTTTCAAACCCTTGCAGGAACCCTCAAAGGAACCTTATCATAGAGCCCTTCTGCAACCCTTACAGAAGCTCTTACAGTAACTAACCTTGCAATGCTTGCCCAAACCACCATGAAGAAAAGCTTATGCTTTTTCTCCTTGGCTACTTCAAAGGCCCGTTCAACGGCTGAGGTCAGAAACCCGTAAGCTCCGAAAAACCCTAAACCCCTAAAACCCATTAAACCCCAAAAACCCTAAACCCCAAACCCTAAACCCCTAAAAACCCTAAGGGGGTCCCTTTAAGGGACCCACTTCAAGGGACCCCTTTAAGGGAACCCTTTAAACGGCTGAGGTCAGAAGATCTCCGAGGCGGCTCCCGCTTTGTCCGAGTCCGCCATGGAGGTGGCGGAGTGCTCCTTGCCCCGCGCCTGAACCCCCGGAGGGCTCCCTTTACTGGGCTATGGAGTACCATACTTTGATACTTTTTTTCTTAAAGGAACCCTTATGAAAAAAAAAAGTTTATACTTTTTTCTCCCTGGTTACTTAAAAGCCCAGTTTAGGGTTCCTTTTAGTAGGGGTCCTGCTCCCTTTACGGGTTTAGGGGTTAGGGTCTACTTAAAGGCTCATGGGACTTAGTAAATAAGGTTTAGGGTTCCTTTTAAGGGTACTCTATAGGGTTCTGCACTAGGGGTTCCCTTTAAGGGTTTAGGGGTTAGGGGCTACTTAAAGGCTCATGGGACTTAGTAAGTAAGATTATAAATAGGTTATAATTAGGATAATCCCACTTAGGGGACGTATAATGCCAATTATAAGGGCCCCGCGCGTGAAACCCACTTTGGGCTCCTTTAAAGTGTCTTATAGGACTCTTTTACAGGGCTCCTTTAAGGTACCTTAGACTATCACTTAGACTATCATAACCTTAGGGTTTAGGGTTTAGGGCTCGTTTAAAGGGTCCCTTGAGGGTTCAGTGTCTTGCTAGTAGGGTGTTTAGGGTCTTAAGGGTCTCTTTGTCTTAGGGCTCTTTTCAGGTGGGTTACAGGGCTCCTTTAAAGGGTATCTTCCACTGCCATAACCTTAGGGTCTCAAGGGTGCCCTGCGTCAGAAACCTCCAGATCTTACAGTATCCCTTCTTGGAGGGTCAGGGGACTTAGTAAGTAGCTACTATGTAGAGTTGTAAGTTATAAGTACCCTAAAAGGGACCCTAATTGGGTTTGTGATACTTCGCCCCGCGCCCGAAACCCACTTTGGGCTCCTTTAAAGGTACCTTAGACTACCATAACCTGAGTGTCTAGGGTTTAGGGCTCCTTTTAAGGGTCCCTTGAGGGTTCAGTGTTAGGGTTTTTAGGGTCTTGAGGGTTCAATGTCTTAGGGCTCTTCACGGGGCTCCTTTAAGGTACCTTAGACTACCTTTAGGGTTTAGGGTCTTTTAACCAACTACCCTTTAATATAACGCCTGAAACCTCCAGATCGTCCAATATCCCTTAAGTCAGGAGTTACTGAATTAAGGGAGCTTGGATCCTATTATAACTCAAGGTATGATTATGTTGAATATACCTTAAGTTATAGGATCAGACCTTCCAAAATCCTTTAATTGAGGAAAATACCTTGTAGCTGAGTGGATACACTTTACACTTTGTGGGATAATATTACCCATCATAAAACTGAAAGTGTACACTTTTGGGGGCTTATGCACTCAGCAACTGAGGCTAGGGTCTAGGGTGCGAGGATTTGGGTTTCGGGTTGAGGGTTTCGGGTTGAGGGTTTAGGGTTTAGGGTTTTGGGATGTAGGGTGAAGGGTTGAGGTTTATGGTTTAGTGCAAGTTCTGAGGGTTCAGGGTTTTATTATTTCCGGGTTTGAGGCTTTAGGCTCCAGAAGGGTTCTTCATGGTTGTCTGGATTCTTTTCCGGGGTTGCTGTAAGGGTTTTAAGCCAGGGCTTCTCGAGAAGTTCTGTAGGCGACGATACTTAAAGGCTCAGGGGACTTAGTAAGTAGGTTATGACACTACTGTTGATGGACAAAATCCTGCATTACCCATTATAAGGAATATGCCATAATTCCCATAGTTTAGAGTCCTTAAGGTCATGCAGGATTTTGTCCATCAGCTGTATGACTGGGGTTCGAAGTCCCCTGGGTAGGGTCATCATTATTATAAGTTACTTTCTGAGTCCCCTGGGCCTTTCACTAAGCTTTTTCCTGATGAGTGCAGCTTGCCCTGCGCCCACCTCCAGGCGTAGTGTTCGGGGTTTAGGGTTTAGGGCTTAAGGCCCTGGGCGGGTCCTTCAAGGTTCCGTAAAGGGCCAAAAGGGGTGCCCTATACACTTTAATGTAGGAACCTGATTAAGGAACCCTGGCCCCATAACCCCAAAATATTAGGGTTCATATAAGGAACCCTAACAAAGGCCCAAGGTTTCTTAATTAGGTTCTTATATTACATGCACACCAAAATCCCGACTATGGGCCCTAGCTGATTGTCGCCTGGTCAATTGTCAAAGCTCTTGAAAACGCATAAAGCCCGTCTAAAACTTGTAGAACACGGAATACCACAGAGCCTCATGCCTGCATACAGCTCCTAATCAAAACTCTAAACCACATATGAACATGATGCTGCAAACCCAGCCTAAATTATCGCGGGCGCCATTGGATAATTTAAGCTATCTTCCTGAATTAGGGGTATTGCACCCTCTGGCGAGTTGAGGTCTGTCGCAGCCCGCTTCGCAGCGGTACCCTGCACCTCGGCATAACATGAGGGGGCGGGGAAATCTACATTGAAGCAGGGATAGGGGTTTACATAAGGCCTCGTATCAGCACCTGTTTCCCTCGATAAAGACTGCCCATCTGCAAAGCCACCTTTTGGGTGCGAAGCAACCTAAACTCCCGTTCATCTCGGCAGTACCTTTTGCTCTTTCTATTCTGGGGGGTGCTCCTGCTAAGCTTACATAATTGGGGAAGCGATACAGTGACCCATTCGGATTGCAGACACCCTGACAAAGCCTTTGCAGTCTCTATGCAAGCGTAGTCTAACATTCCCAAAACCCTTTGCAGCCCCTAAACCCTAAACCCTTCATGTTGCGAAAGTACCGTGTAGAACCTATAAGAGCTCCTTACATGCCCTTCGCAATGCCCTGCAACGTCCCTGACATCCTAAACCCTAAACCCCTAATGCCGCTAAAACCCTAAGCCACTAAACCCCGAAACCCTAAACCCTAAATCCAAAGAACAAAAAAAGCCACTAAACCCCGAAACCCTGAACCCTAAAGCCAAAGAACAAAAAACCTAGGGTTTAGGGTTTAGGGTTACAGAACCTGATGAGGTGCGCTGCTGCTTACGGACGTGGCGCTCTCCTGCACGCTCGAAGCTGCGAGGTTGAAGCACGCCGGCCAGTTGCTGCACGAAGTGAGGCCGATGTTAGGGGTACTTAAAGGCTCATGGGACTTAGTAAGTAAGGTTATAAGTAGGATATAATTAGGATAACCCCACTGAGGGGACTTATAACCCCAAGTATAACCTACTTACTAAGTCCCATGATCCTCTCAGTAGGGTTCCTTTAAAGGGTTACTACAAGGGAACTATAAGGTTTCCTTTAAAGGGCTCTACAAGGGTTTCGGAGTTGTTACTATTTAGTGTACTAGATTAGGGTCCCCTATATTCGGAAACTCCCATGTGGCAGTTGTTTTTCTCAGTGCTTCCTTTCTGGAATGGTTGTATAAGGTTCATGTAGGGACTGTTGGGAATCGACTATTTCAGTGGTTTTCTCAATCTTTCAGAAAGTGTTCGGGGTTCTTGCGGTTTGGGCAATACATAGGGTTGTCTTGGAGTCTCGTGAACGGTTCTGTAGAGTTTGGTAGGGGCCTTTTCAAGGTGCGTCATACTGTTGATGGACAAAATCCTGCATGACCCTAAGGACCCTAAACTATGGGAAATATGGTATATTCCTTATAATTGGTAATGCAGGATTTTGTCCATCAACCGTACGGCTTTGTTGCCAGGTGCCCCAGTAGTACCCGCATCGGCAATTACGACTGCCACTTGATGGTTCTCCTTAGATCGTCGACATCATTGTTGTGGTTGCTCTTCTTGTTGCTGTTGCTGTTGCTGCAACATTATATCGACTTCTCATTGTATGTCTGCAAGCTCATGCTCCTTTCTTGCACCTGCAAGTATGACTACCGCCATGTCAGAGACCCAATATTGTGGCCCACTGATTTGACAATGATGTTGGTGGTGATGACGAGGATGTTGACGCAGACGGCGGTGGTGTTGACCTTGATGATGACTATCATGCCAGTAACGTCCCAATACTGAAGTAAAGAAATCCTGAACAAAAATGCAAGTGAACGATAAACAACAACAGTTGTGCACGCTGTGCTCCTTTGACGTTGTTCTGTCACTCGAAGAGGTACGGCGGCTGACACTTGCCCGTAAAACCTGAACGTAAATCCATAGAGCAAAGGCCCTATACACCCTAAACACCCAACCGCTGAAGGGGTGTGCTTCGTCGGCTGGGTCTATTCAGAGCCAGAACCAGCAGAAATTTAGAGGTCGCTTCTTGGCCTTGAAGTAGTCAGTAGTCTGTAAATACACAGATGGGTGGATGGATAGATGATACATGGATACATGCTTCCTACTCGTCCAACACCTCTGCCCCAGTGATAAATATAGGCATCTACTTAGTAGCAGAGTAGGTAACCTTTAACCTTTTGGGGTTTCTATAATCCTACCCAAATTTAAAAGCTGAACATGTTTAAGCTAATGTAGGAACCTGATTAAGAAACCCTGGGCCTATAACCCCAAAATAGTAGGATTCATATAAGGAACCCAAATAAAGGCACAAGGTTTCTTAATCAGGTTCCTACATTATTATAGTACCTTTATAGATCCCTTATAGTAACCCTTCTAGACCCGCTTTAAAGGAACCCTAAGGTTCCTACATTAACAGTACCTGGGCCCTCAGCCCCCCAGTCTATGTATGGTAACCCAGAAGCCGCCCCTGCAGCCACATGGGAGTTTCCGAAAATGAGGGGACCATAATATAATACCCTAAATAGTAGGAGCCTTATTATAAGGACCTCCAAATAAGGTACCCTACTTTTCGGAAACTCCCAAATTCAGGCGGGACACAATTGGCACCTTGCAGACCCTGCAGGCAGCGGCCACTACGTACACTTGGATAGCGGGTGGCTGCCGGACATCTCTCTTCTATTAAGACAACATCGCTTGCTTAAGTCTAAACCCTAAACCCTACCTTATCCCCGAATAACCCACGTTTTTAAGAAATTATATAAGGAAATCATAATAAGGAACCCTAAAAAGGTAGGTTATTCAGGGTTAAGGTAAGGTTCAGGGTTCCTTTTGAGGGCACTATAGGGTTCGATACTAGGGCCGCCTTTAAGGGTGCAGGGGTTTAGGGTCTGCTTGAAGGCTCATGGGACTTAGTGAGTATTGTTCGTGAGTAAGGTTCCTTAAAGGGTTCCTTCAAGGGCTCTATAGGGGTTTCGGGTTTAGTATATAGTTTAGGGTTTTCGGGATTCTAGGGTGTGGGGCTGTACTTGAAGGCTCATTTTACTTAGTAAGAAAGGTTATAAGTAGGTTATAATTACAATTCGGACAACCCCACTTAGGGCACTTATAACCCTAATTATAACCTACTTACTAAGTCCCATGATCCTTCAGGTATCCCGAAAGATCACCCGTCTTGTGGATGTATTCTCCGTAGTCTCATCATTCCTACTCCTGACTTTTGGAGGTGACCAAATGATGGGGGGGCTGTGGAGTTCCTGATACCTTGGTCGCCCAGTAGTACCCTGATGTCCCTCAGTTCCTTTTGATGTTGAAGGTCTCCTTATAAAAACTGCGCAAGACAGCAACGGCAGCAGCAGCAGCAGCATCAGCAGCAGCAGCAATAGCAATAGGTAGAATCTAGTATCTAGGAGCAGCAGATGCGGCAGCTACATTATCAGCGATCATACCAATGAGCTAGACTTAGCCATCGGGAGAACGTGAATGTTTCCGCATACATATATATATATATACACACAGTGGCTTTGGGGACTACCTCCACGTGGTGGCCACGGAATGGATGCTGCTGTTGGCGATGGCAGCGTTCGTCGCGAAAAGTCCCTGGCCGGTGGCTCTTAGGACAGGGGCAGGGTCGA